>NW_023590635.1:17984-299324 GCF_014843425.1 Jatropha curcas | reverse complement strand
AATTTACTGTTGCTCAAAAGTAAACTTTTTATAAAAATTACCAATCTTTGCTTTGCACCAAATGCGTTTTTACGGAAAACAAATTTTTAATATTTGATTTGTAAAATTTTATTAATTGAAAATGTTAAATATTTTAAAAAGATAATCTAAAATATTAAAAAATAGCATTTTTATAAATTAAAAAAACTGTTTTTAATTTTAAAAAAAATGTCTAAAAAACATACTTCAATGTTTTTTGACTAATAAATTTAATTTAGGCAAATATATTAAAATTACTATTTATTTTTAAATTTTAATAAAATTTGGCCCTATAAAATATTTGTGCAAAGTTCTAGATAATATAAATTCAGCAAACAATTTTTAACATAATTTTAAAATATTTAACTATCTCTTATTATTTATAATGTTCTATAGCCAAAACATTTACACTAATTTTATAATTTAAAAGAGCGGGTTTTCTAATAAAATAAATGAGAGATAATAATTATTAAATACCTCCTATTAAAAAAGTTAAGCATAGTATATTTTACCTTAAAAAAATATTTATTGAAAACGTGAGCGCCATATATTGTTCATTGTTCTAGAATAAAAAAGACAGATATACATTTAGTTTTTAAACGTTGTTTGAAGAAGTTTTATTTTTATAATTGGAATTTAACTTGAATTTAAAATAAAAAGAAAAGCCACAAAAATTTACTATTTTTATAATTTATATTTTTTATTAAAAGACAACATTTTAAATTTCGTGCATTGCTTCACTAAAAATTTATTAATTTAAAATAATTTCCAATAATTATTAAATAAAATTATATTTTATCAATAGGATGGTTAATAATAAAATATTATGAGAGGAAAAGTACGGGAGAAAATAAATAATCCAAATTATAAATTTTTACAATTTTTATATTTCATGTTGCGAACTTAAAAACTATAATTAGAGAGGAATGAGTCTTAAAAATCACTCTGTTTCATGTCACAGCCCGTTTCCGGCGGCCGGACCAGTACTAAGCCCAGGTAAGCTTAAAGGCCCCGAGGCCCGTAAGTTTAAGCCTGAACACTAAAATTTATTACTTTTCAAATATAAAAGTTTCAAACATTAGCCCATATTATTAAAAAAAAATAAAACCTCAATTCTTATTTTTTAAATCTCGGCCCAAATTTTATCAGCTACAACATTCCACGGTTCGGACCCAATTAATAGTACATCACATTTTTAATATGGGCTCACATAATTATATCGTCTATGTTAATTACACGACTAATTGTACGCAAATTTCTACAACTGCGGTGAATCACTAACTCAATAGATATACATAGATTTTTATATATCTAGATACAAAGCAAAATATTTATTTGGTCTTCTTAGGGAAAAATTTTCTTTCCTAGCTCTGCGACGAGGGGAACACTAGCTTAACGAATTAAAGAGAAACTTACTTCCTGAAAATTATACAAGTATTGAGCTTTCTAAGGAGTAAACTATTTATTGCACCAACCACAACACATCACACATATGTGTAAATATATCAATCTAGTCATCCGACTAGTATATGCTCACGCAAGCCAGTTACACAAATGGACATGGTACACCAGCACTCACAATCATTAAACATTCTTCATATAAATCACATCACGTTGGAAAATTAGTCAGTGGAGGTCACCGAAACCCCCGATGAGCCGTCCTCCCACATGGCTCATCCTCTCACATGTGCACCAGGAGCCGATCCCCCATACTGCCGACCGGCTCTAATCCTCCACTTGACCAGCCCTCTCATTGTTTTCTATCCTCTCTTTTCTTTTCATTACCAAACAGGAGGCAACCCGGTCGTCTCCATCAAATCTAGATCATCAAGCGCTCACAACAAGGAGGCTCACCCTGCGGGGCTGCGAGTCAAATCTAGATTATCCGAGTGCGCCCAATAAAGAAGCCAACCTGTGAGTTTTAATAGTAACGTAACAGTATTGCCACACGGGGCGCCGATCTTCCATTTACCCGGCTAACAGAGAAACAGAATCCAGGACTCCATATAACAGAAATCAGGAATATAACAGAAATTTAGAATCAGGATCCGATATAACAGAAACAGTTCTCAACAAACCATGGTGACCCACTTTCATCCCAAACTCCACACAAACAAAGCCATTAGCATAAACACGAACACATAAATCAAAACATTGCAATCAAGTGCAGGGACATATTGATAGTTGGAACAACGTAATAAAATGCACAAACTAGACAACCATTCTCAAGTGCAATTAAATAAATAACAAATAATAGTAAGAATAAACCAAAACATACAAATAAATTATAATAATGGAATAAATAAAAAATAATTGAAAATTAATTCCAATGAATAATAATGAAAATAATTAAATAATTAGAGCACTTCTATTTAATATTTATTAAAAGTGGTATAGAATTAATCTAAATAAAACTTATTAATTAATGTGCATTTTACTTAAAACTTAGTCTAAGTTCTATCGAAATTGCGCAGCATCTCCCCTAAAATGACTAATCTACCTGTTAAAATGTCAACAAATATATCAAATAATCCAAAACCACAC
Source organism: Jatropha curcas (assembly GCF_014843425.1). The sequence continues at coordinate 296,762 of NW_023590635.1, read as the reverse complement.
AGCCCATCCATCGTGGCAATCAATCAATTTCAATTTTCCCATCCTCCATCCGAAATAACAATATCCAACATTACATTCAACCTTTAACATTCACCCTACATCCATAATTTATAAATTAAATACATACAATTATTTATCTACGCTTCAATCTATTTTTTTTTTGCACTTAAATTCCATAAATTTTATTATTACCCAAAATTTCCTAATAAATTACTTTAATACGCGGAATTTAGTTTTTAGCTAACTATCATTTTTATTAATCAATAATTACTTCATATTAATTAATCAAAACTTATTTTGAATTCATTTTTTTAAACTAACTAAATAACTAAAATTACTAACTTAAATATTTTATTATCAATAAATTAATACTATTTAAATTAACTTAATTACTCAAGTAAATTAAACTAATCAGTAGATCTTAGCCAAATTAATTAATTTAACTAATCAAAATTACTAAATTTTAAATCTAATTACTCAAGATTACTAAAATCAATTACTAAAATGAAATTAATCAACTAAAATTATTAGAAATTAAACTAACTAAAATCATTAATGAAATTAAATTAATTAACGAAAATGTAGTTAAATTAATTATACCCCAAATATATTTTTTTTGTTGGAATTTTTGCTAGTCGGAAATTTGCTTCGTTGTCGATCGAAAGGAGCAGTGGCTGTTGGTTGGTCGGAGGCGTGCTGCAAGCGGCGGGCTAGGCGTGGCTGAGGCGCGACGAGCTGCGTGTGGTGGCTCTCGGTGGGTCGATCACTCTGCTGGAGCGGCTTTTTTGGAGTTCCTGGGCAGTTGATGCAAACGCAGGTGCAGGAAAGAAAGAAAGAAAAAAGAAAGAAAAGAAAAGAAAATAGAAAGAAGGAAGAAAGAAGAAGAAGAAAAGGAGAAGAGAGGAGGCGCTGCTTTGATGGTGAGGAGTAGAGGTTGCAGCGCTGGAGATAAAAAAAAGAAAAGGGAATATTCCCTAGATGGGTTTGGTCGATCGAACCGGTTCGATTCGGTTCGATTCGACCCAAAATCTTGATTTTCGAATTGGTTTTTCGGCTTTTTCAATCGTTTTTCCAATTTATTCGTGTGTGGTTTTTTTGAAAAAATCCAATTTGATTTCTGAATCCGGTTCAATTTCATTTGATTATTTTAATTTAAGTTCTGTAACATTTCCTCCTTTAACCAAAATAAAATATAAAAAATTAAAAAAAAACTATAATTAGTAAGGAGATTTGTTTTTTAGGGTAAATATATATGATATTTAATCGCTGGGATTTTATATTATTTCTCGAAACTTTAAATGTTTTACGATTCGAAATTTCGACATTTTATTTGGGCTTGGGCCCAACTCGTAAAAACTTTGGGCTCAAATTAGAATGCTCGATCTTTACAAACCCATACTATTCAAAAAATTCAAGATTTGTGATTTAATAAAATTCCTAAGTTTTTGAAAATAAAAATCTCTGGGAATATTTCAATCTCCCCCCCTTAAGACAATTCGTCCCCGAATTGAAATCTAGTTAGGAGACGAGTAAGAAATGGACACATAGGGAATTTCAAAGTTCCATAAGAAATTTAACTTCCAATACCAAGACACAGGTCAAGAGTGGGATATATGAACCGAGGAAAGAAAAGCGGGTCAAATATTTCTAATTGTATTTTCTATCGCCAACTATCCTATTTAGTGCCACCTGCTGAAGTTTACGAGAAACTTAAGCTTATATTTAAATCTCCAGATTACTATCTTCAAACAGCTACTGAAACCTTGTAGAAAATCTTTCTTTGACTTAAGTCTTACAATAAAATAGGTTTATCAAGAACAGTACATAATATATATTCTTCAAAGATTATATAATTTCATTTGAAAATTTAAATTTTATTTAAGCATTTCTTCATAAAAAAAAAAGCCAAACATATATTTTACCAAAAAGGCAAAACAATTGAAAATTTGATTTATTTATGTAATCAGAATTAAACTCACAGCAATTTACTAGGAACTCTTCTCGATCAAAAATTGGAAAACTTATTTATTTTAAGGCAAAATTTCAAGAAAAAAAAAATTTCTTGTAACTCCATTGTCTTAGTATCACAGGGCAACTCGAACTCACACTCTCTTAGTTCTATCATACAAGTTCCCATTATTTTTTTTATTTTTTATTTTTTTTCCATAATTATTCTTTCCTTATGTTAAGTGTAGCTATAGACAGCTCCTTGAGTCACTGCACCCCTTAGCTATCTTCAATCATTTAAAAAATTTTGGGACCCCCTTTCATAGCGGCTTATGCCTTATGTCACCTTAATACTAATGACTAAAATTTAATTTCATAACAATGCCTTTTAACAGTCCTTGTTTCGCGTTTCATTAATCTTGTCTCCTTATTTTGGTAACCTTTTACTCAATTTGGAGTATAATTAAACATACCTTAAAGATATTAGAATATTCTCAACAATTATTTCATCTACTCTTTCTCCTTCATACTACTTATCATTGAATTCCTGAGTATTTACTATCAGGCATTTCTCATCCCGACCATTATATTTATTCCTACATACTCTCTGATTAATTATTGTTCCACTTGGTTTCTTTTGTACTACTAATCATCATTATTCATGATGTATCTACTCCACCAACATTTTAACCTAAACCTTTATTGCTTGCCTTAAAATATATCACCCTTTCTACCCAATTCTCAATCAGTACTAATAAAATTCCTTAAGTCCCAAGGTAATGCTACTACCATCCAAATTCACATCAAATCGATCTCATTATCTCCTTAGAGTATAATTTACTTATACTATTAACTTCTTTACTCTTTTGTCCATATTCTCCTTAGATTACAATTTTTTTCAAAACCATAGTGCTAACATTTTAATTAGTCTCATTATATCCTATAAAATAACCATTGTGGAACTATTAACTTAAAATTAGCATCTATCTGTTACTCACTTATATCAAAATTTTAATTTCAATTTACCTGGTCTCACCTATCTAAAACTAAACATATATTACCCATTGTTTATATATATCATTTCTTATACCCTTTAAATCATGTCCATTTTCATTTTTCTAATGTTATTTCCCCATTTATTACGATTAAAACAGTCCTACACTCTAACTCTGGTTGCAATCTAGCTTCTAAACTAAAATTGTCTCCTCAAACCTTTCCAATTTTATGTTCTTACTTAGCTACTAAGTGTCTAACTTACTTAATATCATCAATCACACTTGTCTTATTCTTCTTTTTCCAAAGCTTTCTTTAAAATTTTATTATCCTCGCCAGATCATTTCTTTTTATGATCAATTCTTAATTGCCCCGTGATATTAAATAGACAGCTTTTCAAAAATAATTTTCTATATAAATTAATCAATTTCAAATTTATTTATCAAACACCAATTTTGAATTCAAAATAAAATGCGGGTTTTAAATTTAAAATGTCAGGTAAATAAAATTGAAACAAAAATAAAAAGTTATATTTTTGAATAAACTCTAAAGAAAATTAGTAGCGGGTGTTGGAAAACTAGACACCAAATTTCTAATTACCCCAAAGTTATTATTTATGTTCATGAATTCTACCATACCAATAAAAACCTATCTATTCTCTACACTATTCTTACTCACTGACAGGAATAGAGTTCACATGAAAAGTAGTGTACTGGGTGATCAGCCAAATCCAACTACCATCAGGTATTTACTCTATTCCTCATAGCTTAAGGGTTGATTACCAAATTCTAGCCCTATAGTATTGCGATGATTATCTTTATTTGCTCTACTGCTTTCACTTTCAAACCATTGAATTAACTTCTTCTTACTCTATTGACTACACAATTAGGCTGTGGGGTTTTCCCACCTCATAGGGTCTAGTGCGTCCACCATCCCTAGAGAGAAAAACCACAAGCTTCCTTCCTTCATGTTGGTTACGGCCGATCCCAACATAAAGAAATTTCCTATACCCGCAGTTGTGTTCTAGAAACCCTAACTTAAGCTCTGATTACCAACTTTGGTCACGAACCGTTTTCCGCGGCCGGACCGGCACTAGAGCCCAGGTAAGCTTAAGGCTCCCGAGCCGTAGTAAGCCTTGAATCACTAAAATTTATTATTTCTAATATAAATTTCAAAACATTCACCCATATTTATAAAAAAAAATAAACCTCAATTCTTATTTTTAAATCTCGGGCCCAAATTTTATCCAGGCTTACAACATTCCACGCGTTTCGGACCCAATTAATAGACAGTCACATTTTTAATATGGGCCTCAATAATAATTATATCGTACTATGTTAATACACGACTAATTGTACGCAAAATTCTACAACTGCGGAAATCACAACTATAGATATACATAGATTTTTAATATTATCTAGATACATAGCAAATATTTATTGGTCTAGGAAAAATTTTTCTTTTCTAGCTCTGCGACGAGGGAACATAGGCTTAACCAATTAAGAGAAACTTACTTCCTTGAAAAATTAAACAAGGTATGTGAGCTTCTTAAGGAGTAACTATTATTGCACAACACACACCATTCACACATATGTGTAAATATATTCAATTAGCTCATCCGGACTAGTTATATTGCTCACGCAGCCAGTTACACAAAATGACATGTCACCAGCACTCACAATCATTTAACATCTCATATAATCACATCACGTGAAATTTAGTCAGTGAGTCACCAACCCCCGATGAGCCGTCCTCCCACCCATGGCTCATTCCTCTCACATTGTGCACCAGGAGCCGATCCCCCATACTGCCGACCGGTCTAATCCTACTTGGACCAGCCCTCTCATTGTTTTTCTATCCTCTCTTTTCTTTTTTTCATACCAACAGGAGGCACCCGGTCGTCTCCATCAAATCTAGATCATCAAGCGCTCACAACAGGAGGCCACCCTGCGGGCTGCGATCAAAAATCTAGATTATCCGGTGGCGCCCAATAAAGAAGCCAACCTGTGGTTAAATAGTAACGGTAACAGTAGGTGCCACACGGTGAGCGCCGATCTCCATTTACCCGGCTTAACAGAAACAGAATCAGGATCCATATAACAGAATCAGAAATATAAAAGAAATTAAGAATCCAGGATCCTATAACAGAAACAGTCTCACAAACCCATGGTGACCCACTCATCCCAACTCCACACAAACAAAGCAGAGCATTAAAACACAACAAACATAAATCAAACATTGCAATTCAAGTGCAGACATATTGATCAGTTGGACAACGTATGTCATGGCCCCACACCTGGTTAGTAGTTGTCCGCTTTGGGCCACGCAGGCCCGCACGGGCTTTGTCCCTTGGGCCAGGCTTTCAACCCACCCCAAAAAGCGCGCTAACCAAGTGAGAAACCAACCCCTCTTTATGTAATCACTTCTCCTCGTGCGTAGCCGATGTGGATTCGCCTAAGGTAGTGCACTGGTAATCCCCAGATGTGACAGCCACCGCTCACCCCCCTAAGGGGACTCAACGCCCCACGTTGAGGGTTTGCCCCACCACCGGGACCAGAGGGACGAGGCTTCGGCTCTGATACCAATTGTCATGCCGCACACCGGGTAGTATTGTCCGCGTTTTGCGGCCACGCAGGCCCGCACGCTTTGTCCCTTGGGCCAGGCTGGTTCAACCACCCCAAAGCGCGCTAACTCAAGTGAGGGAAACCACCCCTCTTTATGTACATTCACTTTCCTCCCTCGTGCGTAGCCGATGTGGCGATTCGCCTTAAGTGAGTGCACTGGTATCCCAGATTGACCAGCCACCGGCTCACCCCCCCTAAGGGACTCAACGCCCACGTGAGTTTGCCCCACCAAAACCGGACCAGAGGACGGAAGGGCTTGGCTCTGATACCAATTGTCATGGCCCACACCTGTTTAGTATTGTTCCGCTTGGGCACGCAGGCCCGCACGGCTTTGTCCCTTCGGCCAGGCTTTTCAAAACCCACCCCAAAAGCGCGCTAACCAAGTGAGAAAACCAACCCCCTCTTATGTACATCACTTCCTCCGTTGCGTAGCCGATGTGGGGGGGATTTCGCCTAAGGTGAGGCACTGCGTATCCCAGAGTGACAGCCACCGCTCACCCCCCTAAGCGGACAACAACGCCCACGTTGAGGTTTGCCCCACCACCGGACCAGAGGGACGAGGCTTCGGCTTTTGATTACCCAATTGTCATGGCCCACACCTGGTTAGTATTGTCCGGCTTTGGGCCACGCAGGCCCGCACGCTTTGTCCCCTTTGGGCCAGGCTTCAACCCCACCCCAAAAGGCGCGCTAACAAGTGAAGGAAACCCACCCCTTCTTATGGTACATCACTTCCTTCCCTTCGTGCGTAGCCGGGATGTTGGGGGATTCGGCCTAAGTGAGTGCACTGGTTATCCCCAGAGTGGAACCAGCCACCGCTCAACCCCCCCTTTAAGGGACTCAACGCCCACGTCTTGAGGTTTGCCCACCCACCGGACCAGGAGGAACGAGGCTTCGGGCTCTGATACCAATTGTCATGGCCCACACCTGGTAGTATGTTCCGCTTTGGGCCACGCAGGCCCGCCACGGCTTTGTCCCTTGGGCCAGGCTTTTCAACCCACCCCAAAAGGCGCCTCTTGGAGTCACTCTGGGGATACTCTCCAAAGAGGACAAATCCGTGAGAGGTCACTCTGGGGATACCCTCAAAAAGCGGACAATACTAAAGTAAGGCAGGCCTACCAGGTGGACCACTAATGGCTTAGCGCCTTTTGGGGTGGGTTTGAAAAGCCTGGCCCAAGGGACAAAAAGCCGTGCGGGCCTGCGTGGCCAAAGCGGCAATACTAACCAGGTTGTGCGGGCCATGACAACGTAATAAATGGCACAACTAGACACCATTTCTCCAAGTGCAAAATTAAATTAAATAACAAATAATGTAAGAATAAACAAACAATTAAAATAAATTATAATAATGGAAATAAATACAATAAATTGAATTATTCAATGAATAATAATGGAAATAATTAAATAATTAGAGCACTCTATTTAATATTTATTAAGTTATAGAATTATTATTTTATTTTTCTACCGAAATTTATTTTTATTTTCTACTGAAATTTATTTTATTTTCTACCGAAATTTCGGCAACATCTCCCCTAAAAATTGAACTATTTACCTGTTAAAATATCAACAATATATTAATAATTCCAAACCACACGGCCCATCCATCGGGCAATCAATCAATTCAATTTTTCTCATCCTCCATCCGAATAACAATATCAACACTACATTCAACCTTAACATCACCCCCTACATCCATAATTTATAAATTAAAATTACATACAATATAATCTACCTTCAATCTACACTTAAATTCCATAAATTTTATTATTACCAAAATTTCCTAATAAATATTAATACGGAATTTATTTTAGCTAAACTATCCATTTTTAATTTAATCAATAATTACTTCATATTAAATTAAACAATAACTATTTTGAATTCATTTAAACTAACCTAAATTAACTAAAATTACTAACTAATATTTTTAATACTGAATTTAATTTTAACTAACTATTATTTTTATTAATCAAGTAATTAAACTAATCAGTAGATCTAGCCAAATTAAATTAATTTAACTAATCAAAATTGATAAATTAAATTAATTACTCAAGATTACTAAAACCAATTACTAAAATCAAGTTAATCAACTAAAATTATTAGAATTAAACTAACTAAAATGACTAGATTTAATTAACTATCATTAATAAAATTAAATTAACGAAAATGTAGTTAAATTAATTTATACCCCAAATATAATTTTTTTTTTTTTGTCGAATTTTTTGCTAGATCGGAAATTTGCTCGTGTCGGATCGGAGCTACGCACGCCGGAAGTGGTCGGATCCGACTGACAGTGGCAAGGGAAGGCGATGCGTGTTGTGGCTCTCGGCTGGTCGATCAAAGAAAAGAAAGAAGAAGGAAAGAAGAGAAGACCCCCAAAGAAGAAGAGAGGAGGCCGCGTGCTTGATGCTGAGAGTAGAGGCTTGCAGCGCTGAGATAAAAAAAAAGAAAGGGAATTTCTAAATGCGTTTGGCAGAACCGGTTCGATTACCGGTTCGATTCGACCCAAATCTTTGATTTTCGATTGGTTTTCCCGGCTTTTTTCAATCGGTTTTCCAAATTATTCTTGTGGTTTTTGAAAAAATCAATTTGATTTCTGGAATCCGGTTCCAATTCATTGATCTATTTTAATTAAGTATCTGTAAAACATTTCCTCCTTAACAAAATTAAAATATAAAAATAAAAAATAAACTAATAATAGTAAAGGAGATTTGTTTTTAGGGTAAATATATATATATTAATCGCTGGGATTTTATATTATTTCTCGAAAACTTTAACTGTTTACGATTCGAAATTTTCGACATTTTGTTTGGGCTTGGGCCCAACTCATAAAACTTTGGGCTCAAATTAGAATTGCCTCAAATTAGAATTGCTCGATCTTTACAACCCATACTATCAAAAATTCAGATTTTTGATTTAATAAAATTTCCTAAGTTTTGAAAATAAAAATTCGGGATATTTCAGTTCAATTAATATTGATTTGAAACAAAATTTTTATTGTCACTTAAACAAAGTATTCCAATATTCATATAATCACTTTTATGAAAGTTTATCTTCTTCCTACAAAAGTAATTTTCTATATAAAAATGTGCTTTTAGGAAAAATAACTTTAATGTCTTAAATATTAAGTAAAAATATTTCTTAATTGATATTTTATGCAAAATAAATTTTATTGAAAGAAGTATTTGTTTGACAAAAAAAAAAAAAAATGAAAATGTCATTTATATTATCTTCAACATACTTGTTCATATAGTTTTTATTATACATTGTTTGTTTTTATTTTTTTGTTTAAGTACCAACTTAATTTATAAAAATCATCATATAGCTTTTATTTTACATTTTATAATTAACTTCCATGTTTTAAAAAAAAAAAAAAAAATACAAATCTCTTTTGAATTTTGATAAAGGTGCATATCAATATACCAGGGTATTTTTTGTAATTTTTTGTTAACTCTAAAAAAGAAGGTGAATAAGTAAATATGAATACTAAGTAAAATAATATATTTAAAATGTTTATGAAAAATTTATAATGAAATATATTTAATTGAAAAAATATTTTTTTAAATATTTTGATAAAAATGATATTAAAATATTAAACTAAAAAATTAATTAAATCCAAACATCAAAAATAAAAAAAATACAAAATAATGTGGTATGATTGAGATTCTAATGTTAAATTTAAATTCTTTCCACAATAAGATTTTATGAATTTAATAAGTTAAAAAAAGTCTACTGCAATTATATAGCTCATAATATTATTATTGTGTCGTTGGACCCTGTTAATGAAGAAAAAAATAAAAAAATGATTATTTCTATAAAATAAAATAAAATATCTATCTATTTATGTATTTTTTTAAGAAAAATAAAAAATTTTATAAAATGAAAATGCATTTGTCGGAAACAAATGAAATAACCATAAAAAGAAACCAAGGCTCCAACTGCGGCCAACTGTACAAAAAGTCTTTTACTCTGCTGCCTCTCTGCGGGTTGAAGGAGTAACGGACGGAGTGACAGAGATCGAAGGTCAGCACTCAGCAACAGAGCCCACGAATTATCACCTCGATTTTCGTCGTCCGGCGAAATAAGGTCCGTTTCTATTATCGCCGATTGTTTATACATATACTCTTTTAACTTTGAAAATATTTGATGGGCGTTGTATTTGCAAATTGGGCAATTATTATACTGTTATTCATTTCTGCAGGTGCGTCTCAGCAACTTCTTCACTTTCCTTCTCATTAATTTCCAACTAAAAAATGGTGAGTGAATCTGTATACCCTTTTTATGTTTCCTTTGATTTTGATGCTTTAAAAATGCATTTCTATATTTCAATTATGAACAGTTTTTTTTTTGTTACACAATCCTTGGTTTTCATCCATTGATGGTTAACGAAGAGACTGGTATAAAATTGAGGTTGCATCATAGATGAGTTACTAATAGTTGTGGAATAAAATTGGCTTTGGTTGTGAGTTAATTGGAAAGAATGCTGGAGGGAAGATGCTTTACTTGGATAAGGGGTATGGTGCTAGAAATGAGGATTTTTTGATGGGCATGTTGAATATGCATGAAGCAGTAACTCTATGGTTACAACATTTTGTTGAGGTAGATTACTTATGATTTATGAGAAAAAGAGAGGGACAAAGAGAGGGAAATAGAAGAATGAGAGCTTACCATTGGTTTACTCAATGAGAATCACGTCAAATGATTAATATTATTTAAAGGTATCACTTTCAGGACATGGGACATTTATTTGAGTGGTCATCCAATATTCTTTTTAGGCAGTGATTGGTGCTGATATATGAATTAAAAAAGGACTAGGCTTCCCATGAAACTAAATTCCTAGTTATCTTAGTTGTAGTGAATGGAAAAGAAGTTATATGGAAAGAAAGTGATTGGCGTTGGGCCAAGTTGAAGCCCGAGAAAACCTTGATGTGACTTCAAGTTTTGTTGCTTAAAAAGTTTGTATGGAGGAGGCACATTTATAAACATTTTATGAACTGCTGTATAGATTGCCTATTTCTTCAATAGGACGTCCATTGGCCTGTTGTTAGGTGATCATTATAAAAAAAAAAAAACAAGAGCTAATTGATTCTTGTTTATTTTAAATGAAACTTTCCTTTTATCTAAAGCCAGCGTAGGAGAATTTTCTTCTTCCGTTCTCCGAGTAACTAGAGGATAGTGCTGCTTTTCTTAAACAATATATTTCTAAATGCTGAACTATTAAAACAGTAAGCTGTATATATCACAAAATGTGCTATATATTCCAGACAAGTGGTAAATTCTTCAAACTTTGTGCTGGATTTTTTGAGCTGTATTTATTTCTTGTTACATCCTATCCAATTGCTTGACAAAGTTTCACTTGCTTAATTAATAACCAGTACCAATGCTTGGCACAAGTTAAGTGAGGATTAGAAAATCCACATGTGAAACAGTTATTTATTATGCTTTACCTATTTATTGTAATTCTTTAAATATTCTATTGTTCTGTTTTCTGCTCTTTTATACTATCAGCTGACTTGTACAGTAATGATTGAATAGGCTATGTATATCCGGGTTAAGCGAGATAAGGCAACTTACTTTATCCAATGTGATCCAACTGAGAAAGTTCTGGAGATTAAACAGAAATTGCATGTCCTGATTGATAAGCCAGTTAATGATCAGAGACTCTTCTTAATGCCTAATGGGGAAGTGTTGGATGATTCAAAGTCATTGGCAGACCAGAAGGTACCACTCCAGTACTTACAGTAAAAAATAAATCTCCATTACTGGAAAAGGCTTTGTTGTGGCATTTTGAGGTTATAAATTATTTAAATTTCTTTTGACATTCTTCAATAAATTCATCATTTCTTTTTTTTCAGGTTGAAAATGATGCTGTTGTGGCACTAACTTTGAGAAAAGGTTGACTCTTGTCTATGCTTTCTAATATATGTTGGTTTCATGTCTACTCCTATTGGCTATATGAACCATGATCAAATGGTCTTGATTGTCCATTTTATTACTTAATCAACAAGACTGAAAACTAAAAAGGAACCCACTTTGAACTTTACAGTTCTCACGTGAGATGCTTTGAGCAAGTCTTTTCAGGTTAGATAACCTATAAATGTGAAAATAAGCTATATTTCTAAATCTCCATCGGGAGTATAGAACCATCATGAATTGCATTTTCTAAACTGAAATCCATAATGATTTCAGTTGGGAGGTATTCATTCTATGGGAAGAGAGTGGGTGAATTAGCTTGTGGACAGATTAGAGAGCAGGGTTATAATAGAATATTGTAATGCATCTCTCAGGTTCCTTCATGAATTTGTAAGAAGTCAGTAGTAATTTTCTAGCTGCTGATTGTGTTATGAATTCTAATAAACCAGAATGTTACCATGCTCAAAAGTGTTATGCCCCAAATAAATAGAAATCACATGCAGTTGTTTGTTTTCTTATCTTTTTGAAACTGGTAGCTAAAACTTTTGGAGTTGAAACAAAGTTTCCCGAATTTTTTGTCATAATATGTAAAATTTATTTTGTTAGCATAAGCGCTTGGGAATATTAATATCAATTTCCATGAATCACGACACTCATCCCGCCTTCTACCTTCACCCTCTTGCTCCCTGCAGTTTTTGGTTTGTTATTTTACTTTTCAATTTTGCTATCTATTTTGAAGACCAGGCTTGGCTTTTCATTGATACTTATAGTCCATTACAATTTGGACTGCGTCTCTATTCCATTCACATTACTTATTTCTAATAAAATTTTCAATTACAATGTGCATGACTTGCATCTTTTTGTTCATGCATGTTTAAAAGGTACTTCAGTGATTGTTCTGATTGAAATAGTCATTCTTCTGCCTGGATTTTCATTTCTTGCTTCAGCAAGTTGAGGGTCAAAATCAAAATGCGCACCAAATTTATAAATCTGTGATATCTAATGTGGTTTAAGCTGGTTTATAAAACAGAAATTGGAAACTAAAATTTTAGTACTACCTATTTCCAATTCGTTTGAATATTTTTGTGTGCTTGACTTCAATCTGTGGTTTAATAGTTTCTTTCCTTTTGTCTTCTAGATGAAAATGAGTTTGAGGATATCAATATTTTGCGGCCAAACGATTTCTACCAGACTCGTGATGCAGATAACGGCAATTGGTGAGCGACATCCTTGAAATGCAGTGGCTGCAGCATGGAGTGTAGGTTGAGCTGTACACAGTTTATATAGCCTCTAATGTGCTTAACATTGGATTTTCTTGGTACCATAAAAACACATGTGTTATAATTTGGAAATGAGAGTTTCTTGTGCAAGCTGAAAAATTCTTGCTTGTGGAGGTGACATTTTGAACTTAACTGAGGTGCTCATACCACAATACACTTCTGATCCTGAACATATAGGTTAACATAATTGTATGGTTGGTCTATGTGTTTGATGACTTTCTTCTCTCCTGCTACCTACCTGATTAATATATCTATTTCATTTTATTTATTCCTTCTTAACATAAACTACTTAATTGATATTTTTAATTTTTCATTTAATAATAGTAACTATTTCCAGTAATTATATTTTTATTTTATTAGCAAATAAAAAAAATGTTACTAATAATTTTAATGTATAAATATCAAATATATTTAATATTTAAATTTATTAATTAAAGTGTGCTAATATAAAAATATACGTTATGTGCAAGATTTTTTAAAAGAAAAGAAAAATAACTCTTGGATGTACTGGGGAATACTGTAACTTGGCCCATAAAAGTTTTCCATTTTGATGAAAGCCCAAATCTTGGGCAATTGGATTGTCTATTGTGTTGAAGCATCCTGGCCCGTTAAGTCAGCCGACATGGGCACAGGAAAAAACAAACGACCGTTCATTTAAAAGTTTAAACATGTTATGTGCAGACGACAGAGAAAATTCTTCTGTCGTTGGTGAGCGATTGGAAAAGTGAAAAGTTTCCTTATTGTACGTAGAACAAGAGAAAAGTTTCCTTGCGTATAAAGGACAAGATAAAAGTTTACTTCCAGCTATAATTACCATTTTACATCGTTTTCTTTCTAGCATTGTTCCTTATCTACCACCAACTCAATCTGGAGTACTCTGTTCTTCTCTCACAATGTCGCTTCTCCATTATAAAATCCTTCCTCTCTCTTCCCCAATTCTTCCCTATCCCTCCCCTAGACGAAATCACTGTCCCCAAACACTTCGAATCCTCTGCGCAACGAAACGAAGCGGGAAGAAGAGATATCCATCTGAGAAAAAGAAGCTCAAATTGAAGCATAAAGAAGTCCTCTCTGATGTGAAGAACAAGTTCGAAGGCATCTGGAGGCTTTCCAAGCTTGCTGTTTCTGTCGAAAATGACCCCGGCAAGGACTTTCTCGGCGTCTCTGACGGGTTGCTTCAAGAAATTGCGAAAGCAATTAAGTTCCCGGTAATTTCTCTCATTTTCTGCCTGGTTTGTTAGAATTTTTAGTAAAGAAGGAATGATTTGGCTGAATTAAGAGTTATGGTGATTCTATAGTTCAGTTTTTGTTTTCTTGGGTTTAAGTAAGCTGAAATCACGTTCACAATTTGAGTTTTATACATTTCAGAGTTGAACTAAGGTGTATCAAAATGTATTTTATTAATTCTTCCTTTACTTTTTTCAGGTTGCTTCAATGCTTCCCCCAGAAGCATTTACTGTTATAAGGAAATCTTTTGATGCCAGAAAGGTCAGTTTGGTGGAAATTAGAGCTTTGTTCTTCCATGCTTGCTTTTAGTTGTAATGAAATGTGGTTTCATATATTTAGCCAACTTTTGTAAAACTGAATATTCATGCCATCTGGCAATCTGAATTCGTGATAAATGGTTGCTTATATGGGGAAAATGAAGATTGTTGTAAAGAAGTAGGGGTTGACATGGTCTTCGTTTTCTTCTTCTTCTTCTTCTTCTTTTTTTTTTTTTTTTTTTTTTTTTTTTTTTTTTTTTTTGCTTTTAGTTGTAATGAAAAATGCTTGGTTTCATATATTTAAAGCCAACTTTTGTAAAAACTGAATATTCATGCCATCTGGCAAATCTGAATTCGTGATAAATGGTTGCCTTATAGGGAAAATGAAGATGTTGTTAAGAAAGTAGGGGTTGGACAGGTCTTCGTTTTCTTCTTCTTCCTTCTTCTTCTTTTTTTTTTTTTTTTTTTTTTTTTTTTTTTTTCTTTGCCTGATGAATTTGTTACACTTGGTTTTTTTTTTCTTTTTTTTCAGATGTTAAAGGAACCCTAAAATTTGGTTTTTTTTTTTTTTTCTTTTTTTTTTTCAGATGTTAAAGGAACCTAAATTTGTGTATACTGTGGATATGGATGCCAGTAAACTTATTAGTCTAGAGCCTCGTACTCAGGAATTCATTTCTGATTTAGAGCCTAAAGTTGGAGTTGTAGAACATACACTTCAAGGAAGAGTCTCAGGTGATGTAATCAGCATACTACATGGCTGCACAAGGGTTGAGGAACAAAAATCGTCAAGAGAAAGTGGATGTAGCATTTGTTCCAGCTCTGCAGGCACATACAAGTACCCAACAACCAGAAGGCCAAAGGTTGCAGTTGTGGGGAGTGGCCCATCTGGGTTGTTTGCATCTCTTGTTCTTGCAGAACTCGGAGCAGATGTTACCTTAATAGAAAGAGGTCAACCTGTTGAACGAAGGGGACGTGATATTGGTGCTTTGATGGTTCGACGCATTTTAGAATTGGAAAGCAATTTTTGCTATGGGGAGGTTGTATCTTGATTCATTTAGTACTCTTATTGAAGGTTGTTTTAATATCTCATATGTGAGTCCATAGTCCATACAATTTATTGATTAAGCAGTTCAAATGACTTTGGCTGATTTATGTATAGGATAATTACTTTTACTATTTTAAGAACTAAATACATTGCCAAAGTTAGTGATTCTTAGCTTGAACAGATTAGTGATTTAAGTATTGATTTTGTGAAGTGAATTTAGGAGACTAGCAGAAGTATTGACTGTTATTGTTGCTTTTCATTTTTTAATTTCTTAGATTTCTTCATTGCAAGATCATTTTAAAATTTGATCATCATGCCGCATGTTTAGATCTTCTTCTTAAATTAATGGTATATCACTAGAAATTGGTCTAACAGTTACATTGTAGCTAAAGCTAATGACAAGATACCAAAATCTTTTGGTGGTGGGCTTGCATATATAACATATGCTATCCTAATTCTCTGGAGTACATTTGAACAAATATTATAAGCTTGTTTATAGAATAAACTTTGTTTAATAAGCCGATGGATTATTAGAAATTCGGAATATGAATTATGATACTGGGAATTCTCCACCACCTCCCACCTATTTTTTTTTTTCAATAGTTTCGTGGTCTTTTCTTCCTCATTTTGATTTGTTAAATTGAAATCATGTACTTATTTGTTAGCCACTATCTATTCATTTGGTACCTTTTCTATATTTGTTCACTGCCAAGTCATATTAAGGACTTATGCATGGCAGGGTGGTGCAGGTACATGGAGTGATGGAAAGCTAGTAACAAGAATTGGAAAGAACAGTGACAGTGTTTTGGCTGTGAGAACTTTTCCTCTTATATTTTCTGATTATATATTTTCATGAATGCATGGTTTTCCTTTTCCATTAAAATGTTACCGATTTTCTCTTTGGCTTCTTCACTACATAATCCCTTTTCTGCTTAGAAGTCAGCCATTTATGGAAATGATTGTTTTTGTTTTTGTTTGTGCTCGTGAATTGACACAAGTGTTGAGTCCTCCTTCAACAACGAATAGGTTTTTATTGTGCTGTAATGGCTTCTTGAGTATTCGTTGGTTCATTCTAATTGTTTACTGAGAAGCTTATATAGGAGTGCACATGGAGATAAGGTTGCAGTACCATCTCCAGATACAGTTTCCTTCCGTTTCAGCATGAATCAGCTACATCCTGCACGTTGTGTTGCATTTTAGTGTGAATTAACTATATCCTTTTTTTTTATATAGAAAATAAGTTTACTTAGGCTAGCAAAGATATAATAAGACAAACTTTGACACAATTTTATGACAATTTTGTCATTGTAGTCGATTCTCAAATTTATTTATTTTCTTATATTTGCTTTTATCTTAGGTTATGAAAACTTTAGTTCATTTTGGGGCTCCAAAAAATATTTTGGTTGATGGGACATTTTTGGGTAGCAAAGATATAATAAGACAAACTTTGACACAATTTTATGACAATTTTGTCATTGTAGTCGATTCTCAAATTTATTTATTTTCTTATATTTGCTTTTATCTTAGGTTATGAAAACTTTAGTTCATTTTGGGGCTCCAAAAAATATTTTGGTTGATGGGAAGCCTCATTTGGGAACAGATAAGTTGATTCCATTGCTTCGCAACTTTCGGCAGCATATACAAAGGCTAGGTGTAAGTTACATGATCAATTTTTTCCTGTCAGTAACTATTTATTGATTATGCTTGTTTTTTAGAGTTTTTCACCTGGTTATGCTAAACTACTTATTATTGGTGTCTCAATTTCCTTCTGAGTCTTGCTTTTCCAACATCCTTAGGTTTCTACCATGTTTGACACAAGGGTAGATGATCTAATGATAGAGAATGGACATGTCGTTGGGATAAAAGTTTCCGACTCAAATGACAGACTGCAGCATAATGGGCAGAGGTTGCAGTATGATGCAGTTATTCTGGCAGTGGGGCATTCTGCTCGTGATGTATATCAAATGCTTCTTTCTCATAATATTCACTTGGTCCCAAAAGATTTTGCTGTGAGTTTGGAATATTTTCGCCTATCATTCTTTTTCATTGGGCCATGCCATGGTTTTTTCCGCTTTATGTGAGCTGGTGTTCTTTACAAACCAACCTATTTCTTTTCTATAGTTGATTTATTACTGAAGTATCAATGGCATTGTGGTTGCATGTCATTAGCACAAAGATCTATGAGGAATACAGAATATGTCATCTCCAAATAGTGGACATTAAAACAATGTCACAAGGTGGCTTAAAAAGCTTGGTGTAGGAGAGGCTAAACCAAAAAATTTGGTTAGAAAAGAGCATGTTATCAAAGTCACTCTACTGAACTTTAGATGTTGTTAAGTTATTATACTGTCTGGTTGTATAGTATGGTTGACATGCATGACTTGGGGATCCACTTATAATCTTAAATCCAAAATGAGGTTTGGGGGACCTGCACAATCATCGATTTATTTGCACTATACACCAGTGTGCTAACAAAATCTGCAAGCCCATGGATATAGTTTTAGATCTGCAGTTAATATTAAACTTGACATTCAAGATATGCGCAAAACAAGTAGTTTTGGTGATATAGGTTTGTATCTTCGCCCATGTTTATGTTTTAGTTGAACGTTAGCAAGCATATTGGAAAAAAAATGTACAAATTACAAGGTAGTGATCCCCAGTAAGTAAAAGTCATGCAACTGGTGGCAGGGGTGATGCTTGTCTTGGGACCTAGGAGCTGGTAGTAAGTAAGCAAAAGCAAGCAATTTCTTACCATCTGATGGAGGTAAGAACAAAATCTGAAGGACCTTTTCGTCTCCTTGATAGTAGAAGTTTTAAAATTTTCTGACCCAAAATAACAATCTCTATCGCTTCTGATTTTCAAGAGATTCTTTACTGATCTGCTCACCTTCAATGCTTTTTGAACTCCTGCGGACTAAAGAAAGGAGGAGGTCAAAAAAACAAGGTGTTAATTAATCAGAGGAGGAAATTTCTTATTATTTAGATATTTCAATTCACAAAAGTTCGGAATTAGAAACTTGAAAACCAAGGGTTGGGTTGTGCCATATATACGAAAGAGTATACAATGATGACGTATTTGGTGAATCAAATGCCATGTTCTAATAACAAAATTTTGATTAGTTGATAATATAGTGATTGCATTATGATATCTACTTGCTGATTTTGGCTCTATTTTTGGTATCCATGCACTGTGTTGATTCTATTTATATGCAGTCAAAAAATGTTTCCTTTATTATAATGCTGAAAGTTGGCTAGCCTAGTGGCTGTTTTTTAGAAGTTTCTATCATCTATAACTTGCTTGGTTAAACAGGTTGGTTTGCGCATTGAGCATCCCCAAGAACTAATAAACAGCATACAGGTTGGCTCTGCATCTCTTTTCTATCTGTGTGGGAAAGTTTTATTGAGTAATTGCTCTGCTAATTGGATTTTTTCTACTATGTTGTAAAAAGTTAGTGCATTTGCATTCTTCTCTTTTTTGCACTTATGCTTAGTTTATACAAATTTACAGTATTCTGACTTGGCTGCTGAGGTTCATAGTGGACGTGGGAAAGTACCAGTGGCAGATTACAAGGTTGTTAATTATGTCAGTAGAGATGGTGTGGAAACATCTTCATTTTCACAGCCCAAAAGTCGTAGTTGCTACTCCTTCTGCATGTGCCCCGGGGGTCAGGTATGCATGTTGTTCTTGCTACTACTAAAATTCCACTTGGTACTTTGCGGCATTTCTTTTAGGTGCCACATCTCAGTCATGTTATTTTCGGTTCTTGTTGCACTGGCAAATACGTGTTTTCACATGAATAGAAGCATCAAAATTTACTATTTTCTATGCCTCTGTAAATGGTTGTATGGTGGGGCAGATGAATCAGGAGAACATCACATCTGATAAAAAAATTTCCAGAATGTATCACTGACGAAGCTTAAATCTGTGGCCACAGGTTGTTCTTACTAGTACAAGTCCATCGGAACTCTGCATAAATGGCATGTCATTTTCTCGCCGTGCTTCTAAGTGGGCAAATGCTGCACTTGCTGTCACTGTCTCAACACAGGATTTTGAGGCATTGAACTTCCGTGGGCCGCTTGCTGGGGTTGAATTCCAGGTAGTCTTGTAGTATGTGAGTGTTTATGATTCATTAACCTTTGTATTGTATTTTTTTTGTTTCTTTTCAATTTAGATACATACAAATTCTAGGCATTTTCTTTCCAACTTACGTGGCCATAATATTTATGTTTGACCTGCACAGCAAGAGAGAATACTCTTTTTCTCCATCCCTTGCCAATATTCTTCTGGACGTTGTATCATCCATAAATGACATACCAAAACAATTACTTTACACATTTATCTTCTGTCACTTCAAACTACGATACTTTCTTCAAACATCAATGTTTTAACTCCCCTTTTTCTTGTTGTGTGAAATTATTTCCCCATTATTAAGAGAGAATTTGAGCAAAGGGCAGCTGTCATGGGAGGGGGAGACTTTATGGTGCCTGCACAGACAGTTTATGATTTTCTTGAAAACAAGTTATCAGGTAGAGTTGTTACTTCTTTTCCACAAGTGTTTTTAACTTTCAAAAATTTCAGCTAGTTTGATTTGTTTTGTTTTGTCAGTAACATCTTTGCCCCCATCAAGCTATCGATTAGGAGTGATGGCGGCGAATCTTCATGAGTTGTTCCCTTCTCATATAACAGATGCTTTGCAGCATTCCATCTTGATGTTTGACAAAGAGGTCTTAATTTTTCTTCAATTATGGAAAACTCCTCATAATTTTACCAGAGAAGCTTATGTTTTTCTTTGAACATTTTAATTTTCAGTTACCAGGATTTATCTCCAAAAGTGCTCTTCTTCATGGGGTAGAGGTATCTCATTCTTTACCTATTTTACAATCCACCTTTAAGAACATAGCAATTGAGCATTTGATTTCATGTGGAACTACATGTTTAGTTTCCTGTTTAATGTTTGCTCTTCATGTTGATTGAGCAACCATCTTCGCTGCTGTTTCTTTATGTTAGCCACTATCTAAAGTTCTTTTTTTTGGAATTTTCATTCTTTCTTCTAGACTAGAACCAGCTCTCCTGTTCAGATTCCTCGAGATAGTAACACTTATGAGAGCGTGTCCTTGAAAGGGCTCTACCCAATCGGTGAAGGAGCAGGCTATGCTGGCGGTATTGTAAGTGCAGCAGTTGATGGCATGCACGCAGGATTTGCTGTGGCAAAAAATTTTGATCTCTTTTTAGATGACATAGAGTTGGTTTTGGGCAAGGCTCAGGGTGTTGGATATGTGAAGTACTAGAAATCATGTGGGTCATCAATGCGACAAGGATACAAGCTCAATTATGCATATATATATATATATAACTAGATCGAAAAATTGAAGGAATGACATCTTTTCACAAGATTGTTACAGTAGCAAAATATGTGTTTGAACACCGTCCTTTCTACGTAAAAAATTCAATGAGTTTCATATTAATGGTTGGTATTTCGTTTCATTTTTCTTCAACTGTTCATTGTGGTTGGAACATTGGATCTCTGTTTTAATGTACTGCGATGTTTATTAACAGATGCAAGCAGAAGCAAAGGGGTGGAATATAAGTGCGAGGTGTATATTCATGATAGGCGTTCTCTGCATCCACCATCATCATGCAGCTTAAATAATATGCTAAAAGGTTTGAAAAAGCAAGGATATTCCTCTGTTTTGCTGGAGAATTTGACACGGTTCAACTCATTTAACTGAGCACCATTCTTCAACCGGTTCCTAGGAATAGCCATTGCAAACAACAGCAGAGATGTAAATAAGCCCAACTGAGTATCAAGGTATTCAGCTTGGTCTACTTTATTTAAAATGAATTCTAGCTGACATTTTATTGTTCAAAATGCTTAATTAAAAGTATCAAGCTGGCAATTGGTTTAGTAGCAAGGGATCGAGTGTCCATGTCTGAACCCTGGCAACCACCTCTTTAATAATTTTCAACTTACCAAAAAAAGGGTATCAAGCTGAAACTAAGGTTGACACTTGATACTGTAATTGAGCTTAAATTTGAATGAAAATCTTAACTATTTTTAAACAATTTGTTTGCATTAATTTTACTATAGTTGAGCCTAAATAAATCTATCATTAGAAAGCATAATTTTGATAATTTTTAGTTAGTTTGTTTAAATAACTTCAAATTTTGATTGTAACTTACTCATTTAACTTCATAAACAAGCATAAAGAAGATTCTGTCAAGTTCATCCACTAGCTTTTGATCAAGTACATTTATCTTTTAAAGGGATTGAATTCGTTTGTTCTAGTTGCATTATCAAAGGTCATTGTTAGAGAAAACTGAAAAGAACTCATCTGTCTTCTTCAACTGGAAAATTTTAATTTCAAAGTAATTGTAGTTCTGGAGCTTATTATGTAAATGGAAGCTCTAAAGACAAGTTTAGTTTCAGAAGGATTGCCTGTAATTGAAACGTATATATAGATCATCTTTTCAATTGAACACAAAGCAATTAGTCAGGCTAGCTCTTGTAAGTGAGCTTGTAGAGGAAAAGATGGATCATATAACTATGCACTTACATATATTTCCTTGTCGTTTAACGATAAAATGGTCTTTTGGGTTAGTTTTTATATATCGTATTAATTTCACTTCTTCTGGTTGATTAAAAATAAAACATTCACGTTTGAATTAAAGAATTCGTAAATAAAAAAAAAATTGTAATTTTATAATCTAATTTCAAGAATCGAATTCTGATACCTATTTTAAGCTAGCTTTCCTTCACAAGTGATATTAGGAGGCTATGAAACTTTAGTGAACTGTATTTGCTCTATCTTTTGGCAGCAGAAAGATGTGCCGTGGTGCAATTTGTTCTGTAAAGGACCATCTGCTGTGGTGCTTCCAACGTGTGTTTTTATCAATCTTCATAAATTAATTGATTGAAAAAAAAAAAGAAAAGAAAATTTCATAGTTTCCCTGTAAGAACAGAGGGGAAAGCAAAAAAATTACTAATTGAACAGTATTGATGTATCAATGTCTTGTTCATACTAGGTTGCTAGGGTATCCAATGCAAGAACATTTTCAAATCCTCTAGCATATTCAAACAAAATAGCAAACGGCATATAATTTGTATATTATTCTAGACTTGCTGAGAAATTAAATTATTAATGTTGATTTTTTGGATTGTTCTTGTACTGAATGAATTATATGATTCACAAGAAAGGGTTTGGGATTTGGTATGCCATGAAATGTCTCAAATCTTGGCAGCAAATTGGAACAACGCTGTCCTTACCCTTACCCTTCTAAGAAAAAAAAAAATAAAAAAGGATAAATTAATAAATAATATTTTTTTTTTCTCTTGTTTGCATTCACAATAGGCTTATATTCAGATATGTTTGGTAAAATTAATTGTTATCTATTTAACTAACGTTTCATTAAATATTGAAGGAGATGACGTTTTATAATCCGCTTTTTCAAACTGTGAACAATGGTATAAACACTAGCCATATTATGAATAATATAAATCGTAGTTTCATTGATTGCTATAGGAAAAATTGTTACGGGCAGTAAAAATATTAAAATAATACTCAAGTAAAATTCCGTTAATAATTGTGATTTTAAGTTTAGAATATTTGATTTTAGAAGTAGATATTTTCTTAGAACAATAAAAAACACGAAAATGATATCCTTCCTGGAAAATAAAAGGAAAAAAATTAACTTTATTAAAAAAGAAAAAGAAAAGGAAAAGGACATGGCATGTGCATGGGCTTGACCACAATGATCGTGTCCCACATGACATGAGTACTCATCATTTGGTTTAAGCTTTGCGAACCACCGGCTCTTGAGGGGACCAAATGGGCTTTCGGCCATTTTAACTTCTATTTTTATGGAGCTACTTTTATTATTATTATTATTATTATCAAAAGTTTCTTATGTATAATATATAATTAAATGCATTTATATCTATATAATCAGAAATACATTTAATCATATTAAATTACATTCAATCAGAAATGTATCTATGTCATGGCAGTGGGACATTAATCCCATTTTACGATTTAGTTCAGAATTTTTTTTTATATTTTAATTATATATTTGCATTAATTTACTAAATTTTTACTTTTTATCTCTATTGAATCATTACTTTTATATAGTATCTCCATTAAATATATTTTTTTGGGTCGGTCTTTAGTTGAAACCAAATCATTCTATTGTTTCAATAATTTCTTACTCACAAAAAGCAAAAAGAAACTTTTGAATCCTTGATTTTATTTCTTAAAAAAAGAACCCTCTTTTGACATCATCTCAATATAATCAAATGTAACTTGATTTCAACTTTTTAGGAACCGAACCGAAGATTCAAAACCGTGGTGATGTCTGCCATCTCCATCACCATGATTATAAATACTATATAAAAAAACAAAAAGATAAGCAATTTAATTAAAAAACAGAAATATAATAAATGCAAAAGACATAAAAATGAGAAAGGCAAGTAGGCCCAAAAGAATGGGACAAAAGGCTCCCAAGTGAGAAGCTGAAAGTAACATAATAATACATGATATGTCTTAATCATCTTACAAACTGTAATAAAGGAGAGAAACTCAATCAAGGCCTCCATCTTAATGAAGATCAAAGGTCAAATTTTAGAAAATGGGCCCTTCAATATAATGAAGATCAAACCCACAAAATTTGTTCATTTCTTACCAACAAGGGAAAGACAAAAAGGGTTTTATGCCTTTTCTTGTTTACCAAAGGGAGATAAATAATATTCTAGGATAGTTTGGTCTAATGGTTGAAGCGCATTAAATTTTATTCTGTGGAGTTGGCATCTTGGGGAGAGCTTTTAAACATAACACTTAAGATTCCTCTATATGATTAATAGTTAGACTATATAATATTGAGTGTTTATCTCGTATTGACAGCTTATTCTATTTTGACGCATAGAAAATTGATGATGGTTAATTTTTTAAAATCTATTTAGAATGATAAAAAATTGTGATTGAATTTTTTTTTTTTTTTTGTACCCTGATTTCTTTTAGCAATTGTGTATTTATAATCATTTGTTTTTTATTAGAAATATAAAGAGATGTTACTGTCATTCTTATACCATTTTCCAGCATCTCATATTCCCACATAGAATATCATGAGAATAATCATAAACATGTGAGCTTACACCACATCATCAAAATCAAATAATAATTAAATAAAGAGAATATTTTGATGGATAATTTAAAAACTCCATGTTTCATAATTTTATTTCTCATGATCTCATATTTTAACTTACCAATTTTGTCAATGAATTAATTAAATATTTCATCACATGAGTCAAAATAAAATAGACAAATAATATAAAAGAGACATGATGGGCAGTACTGCTCTAAGCATGATGTGTAGTGTACTTTTACCTTTTTTTTTTTTTTTTTTCCTAATCAAAAGGAGGCCCATTGATAAATGTTGAGAGCTTAAGTGGGGTTGGTTGACCTTTTAAGCTTGTAATTATTATTGTGGAACCAAATTTCAAATTTCCTCAAAAAATTAACTAATTAAGGGAAAAAAATTTGTGGGTCTATCTAATTAGTTGTAAGTGTGCCTAGTATTTAAAATTTTAACACCCAAGTTAGTAACTTGGTTCAAACTTTGATAATTTTTTTGAATTTTAATTAAAAATAATAAAAAACAATTATGCATTAAGGATTAATAATTAAAATTTTGAGATATGTATTTTGATTTTCCTAAAGATATGCATTTTTATTAATAAAATTTTTGGATGCAATATGTAATAATTTTGATTGTTGGTTATTCAAAAAATTGTATTCAGACTGTTTATATTATTTTTATACGAGTGTTTTAATTTAGAATTTCAATTCTGCCTTATTATTATTTTATATATTTGGTCAACTAAGCAAATAGATTAGATATATATGAAGAGGATAAGAACAATTCCTAAGTCAAAACACAACAACAGTATCCTACTCAAGCTTGCATTGAGTTGAGTTTTCCACAAGTTGGTTTTTATTATTATTATTATTATTATTATTATTATTTTGTGTGTTTTGACCAGATTACAACTTTTCTTTGAAAAAGTAAAACATATGATGGGCATTGAATTTGTTGAATTTGTCTTTCTCATGGGATTTTTCTCTAATTCTATTGGTTCATACCCTAAGAAGAAATGATCACTCCCACACTTCATCAAGAACTTCCAAAGAGAAAAATAGAAATTAAGAATTTCATAGATTAGGACTTTGAACTATGGACAAATATAAATTATTATATCATAAATGTGTCTCCTTTAGTTGGGTAAATATAAATCCAATACACACAAATAAATCTAATTTGAAAATTGTACAAGACTTGACTGAAAAATATATACATCTAAAGAATAAATCATTTAATTAAAATTTTAAAATATAATTTATAATTTGAATATTTTTGCCATGCCTCATAATTCAAATAGTTATTTTTAATTCATTTGTAACTTATTGAAAATTTTTAAAAGAAAAGAATATTATATAAAATTACTAGAGCTTGTGTTTATCTATAGTTCTAATGGGGAAAAAAAAAATCCACCATGTGCATATAATTAATTAATTGTGAAGAATATAAATTAATTAATCCATTTTCCTTGTCATTTGTCTATTCACCATGTGAACATTTTATAGTTGGAATCATTTCATTTCTCCAATTGTCTCTCTTTGAAGTGATTCTCCTTTACCTTGAAATATTTAAATTATGATTTTGGGAATTAATAAGAGAATGAGACTATCATGTAATTATGTGTTCATCAAGTCCCTTTGAAAGTTAGCTATTAAGACAACAATAATTGACAATGTTAAAGACAGAGGATTCCTTCCAAGAGAAGAAGATAATTTTCTATGTTGAGAATGATTGTGATGAAGGAAAGATGACAAGCTAACCCTTCAAACCCATTAAATTAATTTTTCTACAATTATTAAAATAATATACTTTTTATACTACATCATTTTTAAATCAACTAGTAGCTTAATAGTCTAATGTTAAAAAAAAAAAATTATATTCAAACTTCATATAACAATAAGTTTTTTTTTTCATGATAAAAAAATATCTTTTAGTTGAATTAAAAATTAAAAAGAGAGAAATTTTGAAAAATTAAAGGATTTTGTGTTCTAATTTTGAAAAATAAATTTTAATGTTGCTTAGTAATTTTTTTTAAAAAAAAGTGAATATTTTAATAATGAAAAGATGAGTGTATTGAAAAGATTTGATGACTGGGTTTAAATGCTTGACTATGTTCAATTTTTTCTGAATTTTAATAATGAAAGAAATTTTTACTGATAAAAAAAAGCTCATGACTTCCGATCATTATTATATAAATTCTTATAAATTGTGCTAATTTTTTTTGAGGAGATAAAAATTTTAATTTTGATCAATGGATTATTAATTTATATACATTATAAAAATACAGTTTAAACACTAGTATATTTTATAAAAAATATTACTAAGCTTCAGAAAAAAAAAGAAAAAACTACCCATACCAATATTTATGTTCTCACACCTCTCCATTGATTAAACCATTAATTAAGATTGATATGAAATTAAAATGCCATTAATGATTTATTAATTATAGTTATAACTTGCTATTTTTAAATATTTCTATAAAACATATTACAATTTTGTGGTAGGAGAAACGTAATAATTGAAAAGTATAGTTTTTCTTTTCTAAAAAAAAAAAAAAAATTGAAAAGTATAGTTACCAATAAATACAATGCCTCTTAACCCATTGATGTAATAGTTGTTTGGTATAGTATTATTTAGAATAGCCATTTCTTTTAATTTCAACTTAGTATTTTTAATTATGTGATAAATGAGTCAATTTATGGTGTATTATGAAGTCTAAATTGACAAAAAAAAAAAAAAAGAAAAATCTTAGAATAGCCATTTCTTTTAATTTCAACTTAGTATTTTTAATTATGGTGATAAATGAGTTCAATTTTAAGGTGTATTTATGAAAGTCTAAATTGACAAAAAAAAAAAAAAAAGAAAAATCATCAATTTTTTATATTTGTTATTTTTATTTTTAATTTTATCAATTTTTTTCGAGTGTATTTTATTTTATCATTAATATCTTGTATTTTATTTTTTAGGTAAAATTGTGTCATTCGTTTAAAAAAAAAAAAAAAAGAAAAATCATCATTTTTTATATTTGTTATTTTTTTTTAATTTTATCAATTTTTTTCGAGTGTATTTTATTTTTATCAATTAATATCTTGTATTTTATTTTTTTAGTAAATGTGTCATTCGTTTAATTTTCATTTAAAACACGACATTAAAATTGGTAATATGAATGCGATATACATTAATTATGATAAGAAAAAACTCGATCTTTTAATAGTCAAAATTTAAATTTTAGTGTTGTTAATCTGAATTATTTAATCAACATGGTTTTTTTTTTTTCTTGAATTGTTAATGAATTTCTTAATTAATGCTGATATGTCATGCGTGAGACTTACACTAATTAAATTTAACCACCAGGTCAACTGAATTTCAACTGAATTTTAAGAATTTTTTTTTTCACTTGGACATTTGTTAATATAAAATATGTTTTCTTTTAATTGCCAAATTAGCTAATTTAGCTGTAATAATTATTTTACCATGAGGTAAAAAAATATATGATGGAAAAAAAAAAAAATACAGATTGGATTAGATTGAAAGATATGGTCAGTTAGAAAACAGATTAACAGTCAAAGACTCAAAATGTAAAAAGAAAGTCTGATTCATGAGTAGGTGGCGCGAAAACAACGTCCCTCTCAACTGAAAAACCGTTTCCCTCAAATTTTTATTCAAAATCTTGTCTTTCTCCTTTTCATTTTTTTTTTATTTTTAAATTTTATTAATTAAGCACTCTCTCTCTCTCTCTCTCTTCCCATAAAACTCTAATCACTATAACTCCCTGTCTCCCCCAATCTCTCGCCGGAATATTCTATTTCCGATCGCTAGTTCGCCACAGGTTCTATAAGTCCCAGCTCCGGCTCCGGTCACCTCTTGTAGCCTCCGCCATCTTTTTTTTTTTTTTTAGATTCAGTTTCTAAAATTTTCTTCAACTGATTAGAGGGAATTTGACAGAATTAAACGAAGTGATCAGTAGAATTTAGGGTTTTGATTCAAGGTGAGATATTTACCTTCTAATTCGACATTTTCTTTCCTTTTTTTTTTTCTCTCTCTCATTGATTCGATTTTTGCTTGCAAATTTATCGGATAATTGAAAATTCATTTCCTGTATAATCGACAAAGTTCGATTTTTTTTTTTTTGTTGATTCAATAAACCCTCTCTTTCTCTCTCTTTTGCTCCCCTGCCATTTCTGAAACCTACAGAGAGATTTACATGAACAGTATTGATCACTTTACGTGTCTTCAAAACCAGAGACATGAACCTGTCAAACACAGCAATTATTATGTGAATTAATTCTTTATTAAAACCCCGACTTTCCTTTTTAATCTTCAAAATCAATTTTTTGTTATAATTAAACCTCTGTGGGTTTTTTTAACATGTTATCGATTTTCGTTCCTAAACGAGGAAATTTAATTTTTTTCTTCAGTACGTCAAAACCTAAAATATTATTTATATCAAGCCCCGTTGGTTATGGAAAATCAATGGATTTTCTTAGTAATTTTTACTAATTTTTCAATACTGTAAATTAATGATATGAATATCACTGTTAGTATGGGGATGGACAATGATCTTGCTTGCACGTGGTACTCCATGTCTGTTCCCATATCCCCAAGAACATTAGCATCTGCAACTTCAATCTTTTAATAATTTAGCTATAAACTAACAAATCACATTATTTTTTTATTCTATTTATTTTAATAATATTTAAGTTCAACTACATGACAAAACTAGAAAACCCAGGTAAGAGACAGTTGAAATTTAGTGTGTGATCTCAAGGTAAGCTCTTTGTTTCATTAATGGCAATTGCAGTTTATCCTTAAATAAATAAGTTATATATATATATATTTGTTTGTTTGTTTGTTATAGTGATAGTGTTGATGTAATCCTGTTGATGGGATTTATTACAGTTTATCCTAAGATAATATATCAATGAGATTAGTTTATTTACCTTTTAGTGACAGTTATAGAGAAAGATCTCTTTTGTTAGTTATGAAATCACTCCAATTGAATTCTTTATCATGAAGAAGGAGTGGGGCAATGTTGTGTTGTGTTGTGTTAGTGAGTGAACCTAAATTGCCAGCCCAGCCGACCGCGGCAGTCCCGTGAGAAGGACAAAAGGGAAATTAGGAGAGGAAAAGTGAAATAAAAGAACCTCTCTTGTTCTACGTACCCTTTCTCTCTTTCTCTCTACCTGATTCTTTCTCTCTCTCTCTCTCTCTCTCTCTCTCTCTCTCTCAATAACAGCAGTCTACTCTCTGGTCTCCCCATTTTCTTCTGGGGACCCCCTTACCCTAAAAAGAACAAGCTCTAGCGATGACTTTAATACACATTGTAGCATGCTAAGGATTTCTCTGTAATTAGATATATTCCTGATGTTGTTTTATCCTCATCTTTGTCATCACCACTGGCTAAAATGTTTGAGATGCCTGATCTGCTTGGAGTTGTGTTTTTGTTAATGATAATTAAGTGCCCATTTGCATTTAGTTGTTGTCATTATCAAATTCATCCCCAGTCAGATCTGGGTCTTTGGAAAGATGTAATCTTTTTTCAATTTTAAGTTTTTTTCTTTTTTTTTTTTAATCTTTTATTGGTTTATTATTCGTTGCTTTTCTTTTGCCATTCTGTAATATCGTACTTTTTCTGGTTATGTGCGTCTGTGGCAGATTTATTGCAGGGGAAAGTATCTTCTTTTTGAGCTGTTGGTCTGATTCCCTTCACTGTGGGTTAAATGGAAGCTAAAACGGTCAAATTTGGTTCAATTATGTGAAATATTCCATCAATGCGTTATAATTTGGACGTTGTTTGATGGATGTATATGAATCAGAGAAGCACACAGTTGTGGTTACCCCAAGAACTCTCTTGGTTTCACCTGAAGGGAACAGCAATGCAGCAGCCTTCACTCGTCGCCCTCGAACGAGGGAACTTAGTTCTAGATATAAATCGCCAACACCAATGCCAACACCTTCTGTTTCCAAGCGTTGTTCGTCACCGAAGCTATCAAGAGCACTGCCTGCAACTCCCCTGGCGGTGCCAAAAAGAGCCCAATCAGCCGAGAGAAGGCGGCCTTCCACTCCATCTTCACCCTTGAGCCCCTCTACACCAGTTCATGATTCTTTTGTCGATGTTCAGTTACAATCTAGAAGGCCTAGTAGTGGCAGCCGGTTACCTGAGAGTTTATGGCCTTCTACAATGAGAAGTCTTAGTGTTTCCTTCCAGTCAGATATTATTTCCATTCCTATCAGCAAGAAGGAAAAACCAGTGGCTAATATCTCCTCTGATCGTACATTGCGGCCATCTTCAAATGTGGCCCATAAGCAGCCTGAAACACCTACTCAATCGCGAAAACCTACGTCAGCGAGAAGGAAGAGTCCTCTCAGAGGGAAGAATGTACAGGATCAATCAGAGAATGCTAAACCTGTAGATGGTTTACATGCTAAATTGATTGATCAGCACAGGTGGCCTAGTAGGTTAGGCGGGAAGGTACCTTCCAATTCATCAAATAAAAGTGTGGATCTCACCGATAAGACAGTGAGAGCTTTGCCCCCACCAATTGGAATTGGTTTACCTTCACTCAGGAGATTGTCTCTGCCTGATAGTAACTTTAAACCTTTACAAAAATCAGGTAGTGACGCTGCAAAATTATCAGGTCTGGAAGATATGCGCAGGATAGGGTTTGAGGCAAATTCTTCAGATGATAA
The DNA here is from genome assembly GCF_014843425.1 of Jatropha curcas. The sequence continues at coordinate 265,662 of NW_023590635.1, read as the reverse complement.
TTTGCTGCGGCTATCTGGAACTCCAAAGGTTGTTACACCAAGTTTATCAGATAGAATGTCTATAATAACTCCTACAGTTAGATCACAGTCCCTGTCGACCCCTAAATCACGCCCTTCATCTCCAAGTAAGAACTCTGTAAATAGAGGTTTCAGTCCAACTCGTGCAAGGCCATCCACTCCTCCTGCTAGAGGGGTCAGCCCATCTCGGGCATGGCCAGCAAGTGTCTCTTGCCAACCCAATAGTTCTAGTTCTGTGCTTAGCTTTATAGTCGATTTTAAGAAAGGGAAAAAGAGTGCAAGTTATATTGAAGATGCTCATCAGATACGGCTATTATACAACAGATTCTTGCAATGGCGGTTTGCTAATGCCAGAGCTGAGGCTGTTCTTTACATTCAGAAAATAACTGCAGAGGTACGGTATCTTGAATATCTAGCTAGCTAAATTTGTTATGTAGGACTCCCAAATTTTTCATATGTCTTTCTTAATCTTTTGTTACTACAGTGATGCTTTTGGTAATATTTTCATGTGTGCCTAAACTATCAGCTTTCCTTGTATCATAAAATGCAGAACGTTTATATGTACAGAGTAAAAAAAAAATTGAGAAGACAAATAAAAGGAAAAATTGAAAACAGAAATAAAAAGAGGAGAGAAACTTTTGCTACTGAAAATATTAGAAGTTGCTAAAAATGTATATCTGCTTATAGTTTAACTAAATTATTTTTCACTTATCCTCCATGGTATATAAATTTACTGTTTTCATATGTAATGCAAAATCTTTCTTTCATTTTTGACTTTTTTAGAATAGAATTTCCATTTTACGACAATTTTAATTCCATAGAATTTTTTATGATGGTGCAGAAAACTCTGTATGATGTTTGGAACAGTATGTTAGCACTGTGGGATTCAGTAATAAAGAAGAGGATCAATCTTGAACAACTGAAGCAAGAACTTAAGTTGATCGCTATTTTGAATGGTCAAGTAATGTCTCTTCCTTGTTATAGCACCATAATTTTGCAACTATATCTAATTTTTTATATCAATCCCCTGGAGTGGTTTTCTATGTGAACATGTGTTGGTTGTAGTTCTTGTGGTGGGTATTAATGTATTTTTTGATTGTGCAATAGTTTTTTCTCTTTAGTTCTCCCAAAAATAAACTTGAGCTACCTTGTGTCCTTCAAAACTTTTCTTTTGACTGGGGGTTTGGCAAGCAAAATTTGGAATTAGCAGCAGAATTATTTTGAAAGCAGAGGTGTTAGAACCATTATAAATGGGTTTGGATTTTTACAACATAAATGCTTGGTTGTATTTAGGTTTGATAGAGATACTAACTTAAAAGCACGTACCTTGTACAGACTTATAGATATGCACACGGCAAATTCTGCATGTTAGTCATATCTAGCAAAATTAACAATGTCCAGCCATTCTCTAATTCTCTTCGCAAAAGAGTTTTAGTGATTTCATAAGAGACAAAGATGTTGTGATAACTTGGAGGCCATGAGAACCAGAGTTGTGGTAGCTTAGAGGCCATTAGAACCAGAGTCGTCGTCCTGCATGTGCCAGTAGTTCAGTAGAGTACTGGATTTAAATCTGATACATGTACTACATTGTTATTTTTTAGGACCTAATCTAACATCGAACTAAGAGATCTGATTCTCAATCTCTGAAGGGTTGTGGTTTCATTTTGGAGTCATCAGCAAGATCGGTTGTCATTTTACTTCAGCCATCTAGTCAATTCTACTTGGGTCCTATGTTATGCAACTTTGCTGCATTCACTGGTCTAGTCATATGAGAATAGCTATAGGATTTACTTCTGTCGCTTATCAACACTAGATACACCCTTGACATGCACCCCCTCCTCTTCTTTGCCTAAGCAGTGATAACAGATTAATTATTGTGTGGCCAAGTTGCTTAAGATGCCTTAGATGTCTGAATTGGAGAGTCCTTAGAGACTAATAATTGGTCCCATGGGGTAGGGCGACTAGATTTGGTGACAGAACAACTTGTGAAGAAGCATTATTCTATGCCTGTTTAAGAGTTAACTACAAACTTCTGTTGCATTTTTTTAACCTCCTTTATTTTTGAATAGCAATCTTTACCAATTCCTTTTCCTTTTTTTTTTTTTTGCATACTCAGTAGTTATGCATTAATCTAATAACTTCAATGATTGTTTCAGATGGCCTACCTAGATGATTGGACTTTACTTGAAAGAGATCATGTAAACTCTTTATCTGGGGCTTTGGAAGATTTGGAGGCAACCACTCTTCGTGTTCCAGTGACTAGAGGGGCAAAGGTTTTGTTTGATTGTTAAACATCATTGAATTGATTTCTAAAGATAGAGAACTTTTGACATCTTTATTTGATTTTCATTTTTCAGGCAGATATAGGCTCTTTGAAGATTGCTATTTCCTCAGCTGTTGATGTGCTGCAGGCAATGGGATCCTCCATATGTTCTTTACTCTCAAGGGTGAGATAAAATCTTCTCTGTCCCCCTTGTTCTCTCTCTCACATACCTCCTGTTGCAATTCTTGTAGAAAGCACAATGGTGAATTTAGATTTGCTCACTTCTCTTTTGAGCTAATTGTTTTTTTTTTTTTTTTTTGGTTCCATTATGTGGACCATGCATTTTTCCATGCAATTATGCATTTATTTCTTAGGTGGTTTATGAACCATATGGTTGCTTGTAGAGCCAAGCTAGTATCTTGTTGAATTCATCAGTGTGTAACTTGAAGGATTAATAACCTGATATGATAGCTATAAAGTACTATTTTTTGCTTGTGGATCTTAGTGCTGCTTGAGCTGAAAATTAAGAGTTACAAAAGAAGTTAAGATTATCTGTGCTGGCATCAGGTGGTGATGAAACTCATTATATATTCACATATGTTCATCTTCTGCTTGGTTTTGGACAGATCCTTGGTTTTAACTTCAAAAACAATTTTATATAGATTGTGTGTTTCTGAAACACCGGATAGATATAAAAAACTGTCATGCAGACAAATGGCATCTCCGAAGCTAAGTTTAATGACATTGATTACCAAAGCTTCAAAACAAAACTGTCATCTAGTTTGTAGTTCATGCGGCAGAAAGCAGATACTGACTGCATAATGTCATCACTCAAGTTCCCGTATCAACTAACTAGTTGAAATATCTCGTACAAGAAGGTACAAGTTAGGGAAAAGCTAAAAAATTTGAGTCATATGTGTTTTGAATATAAGCCAATGGCATGGTATTCTTTTGAGACATGGTAAAGTCATTTCACATGTGTTTAATTTTCCTCTCAACTCTTTGATGACATATGGAGACTGGTTTCTTGGACTTCCGTTTCTGTGGTTGATCTGCAAAATAAGTCTCGTTTGGATAGTGTGGACGAGTTACAGAAGAGTAAAATTCAGAATCTTAAAAGCTTTTCAAGGTGAAGTTATAATAGTGTTGCACAAGATTAGTGCTGATTTTTTGGGTGTCCAATGCTGCATTTTAGAGTACAATACTTCAGGATTCACTTAAATCTCAGTTGGTTGGTGATTTTCTTCATATCTCCTTTTCTTTTAACTGTTCACATTTAGCACGTGTTACTAATATACTAATTGCATTCACTTTTTTTTTTCCGCTTGGGACAAGGGCATGAGTATCTTAATTATTTAAGGTTCTTGTTAGCAGTTTGAGTTTTAGCCCCACAGCCCAAATCTCTACTGTGCTTATATGTGCTGCAGATTGTTGTTTCCGGTAATATTTGCACATCTGATGCTTAAATCTTGTTTCTACTTTTGTGATATAGGTGGAGGGGATGAATGGATTGGTTTCTGAGCTTGCTTTTATAGCAGCAGAAGAGAAAGCTATGCTTGATGAACTGGAAACTCTATTGGCTTCCACAACCGCTCTGCAGGTAAGAACAAAAATGCATGGTTGTAGTACCCAATGCTTGCAGAAGATAAAGAGTTACAAAAATGAAGAACTTTAGTGCAGTAACTAAAAAGCTATTGACATGGTTAGAATTAGATGCTTGCATTTTCTGCCTCAACATATCACAGTAGCTTGTAATATTGTGAGATTTCACGTTTGGATAGGGCATCAAGTGGATGCAATTAATTAAGAAAAATTGCTACAGTTACGATCATTAGGAATCATAAGTTAATATTAATCTAGTTACTTTGTACACCTTACCATCAAGGATGGAATTAAATTTTCATTTTTGGGGAATGGGGGAATTTTTTTTTTTCCATAGTTGATAAAAATTAGTATAAGATATTTTTTTATAAATTAAAAATTTTCATATAATTTGTTTTTATTAAAAAATTAAGTTCTCTATTCCATTATTTTTCATTTAAAATTTTTTAAGGAATTCTTTTTAAGATTAAATACATCAAAATTAAGATACATTTATAAATTTCTTACATCTTTTTAAATTAATCAAGATGGAGAACTATGATAAAACAAAAAATTAGTTAAATAATGATTTTTTATCACTTTAAAACAGCATTTATTATTTTTCAAAAAAAAAAGAGAGAGAGGGAGAGAGAAAAACTTGAAGTTAGAATATGAGTTTACATTTCAAAAGAGAAATCCGGAGACCTATTATTTATATTTGAAATAAAATGGGGTAAAAAAATGGGAAGATGTTTAAAATGTACAGGTACTGAAATAGGAAAAACAAACCTGGAAGTAAAAATGGAAAAAGATAGTGGAGGTACTAGAATGAGAAAAAAATAAAAGTTGAGGGGACCAAAATGAAAAATATTCAAAGCTGATAGAACCAAGATGGAAAAATGAAAGACAAAAAAGGACAAAATTGAAACTAAAAAAAAAATTGGGGGGCCCCTGGCCTCTCATCCACATATCGTGGGTCCATCCCTACCTACCATGCATTGTTCCTGGTTTCGTCTTCCTTGAATTTATACTCTTCGTTACACCATCAACTATTGGCTTTTTGAGTGTGATTGATTTGGGATATTTTGAGCTACCACATACCAGTTATTGGATTATGCTATTACATCATCCATCAGATTTTATTTTCCTATCTTATCCTTGCTTTATTGTCTGTGTACTTTGCTTGAGATTCATGTTAAAAAAAAAAAAAATTCTACATCCATTCTAAGGACTTAAAACGATGGATTTATTGTTGAAATTTGAATCTGCATATGGATTTTTCATTTGACATGGGGTTGAATCAATCCTCACAGGCCATGTTTAGATGAAAAGAAAAAAAAAAGAACATAGAAGATGGAAAGATTACAAGCATAATATATATCTGCCTGAATTTGGAGAGTCCTTTCATCTGTAAGCTAATGTGGCAGGTTGACATGCTTTAATATGTATGCCATTTGTGTGGCTGTAGATAAGGTCTATTTGATCTAGATTTCATCGTTGCGCTAAGTGCAAAATCACTTCGTTCTGTGGATTACTTGGTTACAAGAATGCCCATGCCCATGCTAATGGAGTCGGTTCTAGTAGTATCGGCACTTGGTAGCGTCAATCAAGACATTATAGGTTAGGTTAAATGGTTGGGCTTGACCATTTTCATTTATTTGATATAATTCAAAAATGTTATTGCTTCCTTGGTTGGATATTCAAGTTGTTGCCTGTTGAGGTCAATTATATACAGGCTGTCAATTGCTTCATTCTCTAGCAATGTGTTCAATCTTGTTGTGATTCTATCACTATACATGTGGCTAATCTGATATATCTCTATCAGTTCCGTTGGCCTAGTTCAGTCTTGTAATTACTTGCATTGCTTGAAAGGAGGTTTTCTTGCTAGAAAGATTTTTTTTTTTTTTTTTTGAGTTCAGTCTTAAATTACTTTGCATTGCTTGAAAGAGTTTTCCCCTTGCTAGAAAGGATTTTTTTTATTTTTTTTTTGGAGCTATTTTTTCGGTCTGTCACCATTCATTTTTTTTTTTTTTTTTTGGAGCTATTTTTCGGTCTGTCACCATTCGTGTAAGTCAGATATGCATAGATATGAAAATATGTGTGCTTGTCAGTATATGAGGTAAAATTAGTTTTACTCTATAAAGGATGCTTATTACTTACATTTCTCCCCTATGAAGCATATCTTGGAATTTGGATGATGTCTGATTGCCATTTTTTTTCCCTTTCTGGGTTATGAATCAGGTAGAGGAGTATAGCATTAGAACCCATCTCTTACAGATGAAGCATGCTGTTAATAATCGACTGTTTATGGTGAAAAGAGTTCCTCCATGGCCTGCTCATCTTCTAAGCTAACCTTTTACCAAATATTACTTCAGCAGAGAGACAAATCAGAGTATTCTACTGTCTCAGTAAATGTAAATTGATTTTCTTTTTACTTTTTGTCTTTGGTCAGAAGTTTCATCTGGGTTAATTCTTTTCTTTTTTGTCAACAGTGAGCTTTTGGCTCCATCATTTTCTACTTGTAATTTTTTGTATCAGGCAAATGAAAAAGAAAAGTAAAGAAGGAAGCAAAGGGTTGGCAATTCAATGTATGAGCAGTTTATCAAGGAAAGAATAAAAAAATAATACTAATAATAAGAAAAATAAGGTTTTATAGGTTAATTTCATTGAAGTTAATATTTTTCCAATTTTTCTTATATTTTGGGTAAATTCCTATTAATTTATAAGTCAATTAACTTAAAACTGAAAATATAATTAAATATAAATAACATTTTTATTAATATATTACCAAATAATAATTATAATGGACATTAGAAAATAACATTTTTGTTAAAAGTTTTATCATTATTTAATAATGATTAATAATTTTTGATTGAAATTAATTGTTCTAAATTAATTAATAAAATTATGTAAACTGTAAAGGAAAAAATTGTTTTTTACTAAAGGGTTGAACTTCAAAAAATAAAATAAAAAAAATAGTTTGCGTTTCCCGCCGCTTTCTCAAAAACCATGACGGTAAACTCCTATTAACGCCCTCCATCTTCAACCAAAAGAAAAAGAAAATCGAAGAAATGTCCTTGAAAAGCATAACAGCAATCACTTGCGTGCCTCGTACCCGCTACTTCTTCCTCAATTTCCTCAACAAATCCACCACTCTCTCACACTTAACCCAACTCCATGCCCAGCTCCTCCTCAGCGGTCTCCAGGACGACCTCGCGGTTGCCACTAAGCTTACCCACAAGCTCTTCGACTTCAGCTCCACCCACCACGCACGTGCCCTCTTTTTCACCGTCCCAAAACCTGACCTTTTCTTATTCAACGTCCTCATTAAAGGCTTATCTGTGAATAACTCGCCTTTGTCCGCCATTTCGATTTTTACCCATTTGAGAAAAAGCACTGATCTTTATCCTGATAACTTTACTTATGCTTTTATTATATCTGCCGCAACGAGTTTCGGGGACATGAGAGTTGGACTTGTATTGCATGGGAAGGGAATTGTTGATGGATTTGGTTCAGATTTGTATGTGGGTTCTGCTCTTGTCGACATGTATTTTAAACTTTGCCGAGACGATTTAGCACATAAGGTGTTTGATGGATTGCCTCATAGAGATACCGTTTTGTGTAATACAATGATTTCTGGGTTGTCAAGGATGTGTTGCTTCGAGGGTTCAATTAATCTTTTTAAGGATATGGTTTCTGGTAACGGGCCGCGGTTTGATTCAACCACAGTGATTGCAGTGTTGCCGGCTGTAGCAGAATTGCAGGAGTTGAGATTAGGAATGGGGATTCAATGCTTGACAATAAAGCGTGGCTTTCATTCTCATATTTCAGTGCTTACGGATTTGATTTCATTGTATTCTAAATGTGGGGATGTTGGGACGGCAAGTATATTGTTTAGGGATATTGGTAGAAAAGATTTGATATCTTGTAATGCTATGATTTCAGGATTTACTTCTAATGGTGATACAGAGTCTTCAGTGAGATTGTTCCAAGAGTGGCTTAGTTCTGGGGAGAAGGTCAATTCTAGTTCGATTGTGGGATTGATTCCTGTATGTTTCCCTTTTGGTCATTTATCTCTTACTAACTGCATCCATGGTTTTTGTGTGAAATCTGGCACTGCTTCGCATTCTTCTGTTTCAACTGCATTGACCACAGTATATAGTAGATTAAATGAAATGGAATCAGCACGACAACTATTTGATGAATCTTCAGAGAAAACTCTAGCTTCTTGGAATGCCATGATAGCAGGTTATACCCAAAATGGTTTAACAGAAACAGCAATTTCTCTTTTCCGGGAAATGCAGATGTCTAACATCAGTCCAAATCCCATCACAGTTGCTAGTATTCTTTCAGCTTGTGCTCAACTTGGAGCCTTAAGTCTAGGAAAATGGGTGCATGGATTAATTAAGGGTAAGAGCTTTGAGTCTAATATATATGTCTCGACTGCTTTAATTGACATGTATGCAAAATGTGGGAGTATATTAGAGGCTCGGCAATTATTTGACTTGATGCCACTGAAGAATGAGGTAACTTGGAATGCTATGATTTCTGGGTATGGTCTCCATGGCCATGGGCAGAGAGCTCTAAGACTCTTCTATGATATGTTAGAATCTGGCATTCCACCAACTAGGGTCACTTTTCTTTCTGTATTGTATGCTTGCAGTCATGCTGGTCTAGTAAGGGACGGTAATGAAGTTTTCCATTGCATGGTTCATGACTTTGGGTTTGAACCCTTAGCTGAGCATTATGCATGCATGGTTGACATCCTTGGCAGAGCTGGACGGTTGGAGCATGCTTTGGAATTTATCAAGAAAATGCCAGTTGAGCCAGGTCCTCCTGTTTGGGGTGCCTTGCTCGGTGCTTGCATGATTCATAAAGACACAAAACTAGCTAGTATGGCTTCTGAAAAGCTATTTGAATTGGACCCACAAAACATGGGTTATTATGTTTTGATGTCAAATATTTACTCCACTGAGAGGAACTATCCACAAGCTGCTTTGGTGAGACAAACAGCTAAAAATAGAAAGCTGATAAAGACTCCAGGCTGCACCTTAATTGAGGTAGGCCAGGTCCCACATGTTTTCACATCTGGTGATCAGTCCCATCCTCAATCAGCAGCAATATATGCTGAGCTGGAGAAATTGACTGGAAAGCTGAAGGAGGCTGGATTTCAGACAGAGACCGACACTGCTTTACATGATGTGGAGGAAGAGGAGAAGGAACTAATGATGAAGGTTCACAGTGAGAAGTTAGCCATTGTTTTTGGCCTTATCTCTACTGAACCCGGAACTGAAATTAGGATTACTAAGAATCTCCGGGTTTGTTTAGACTGTCATACTGCAACCAAATATATATCCAAAATCACAAACAGATTCATTGTGGTAAGGGATGCCAATAGGTTCCATCATTTCAAGGATGGCATATGTTCTTGCGGGGACTATTGGTGATAAAATTGTTCTCTACACTGATTAAGGCATGTGAGTTTGGAATAACCATCCAATGTGTCAGTTTCATGCTGATTATATAACAGTGGCACAGTCATTTTGAGAAGCATAGCATTGCATTTCCTCGTCATATTCTGAGACTTTGTTAACAGATTATGGGCCAACAGTGCTATTTCATGCTTAAGCTCTTTGTCTCCCTAATTGCTTGATAGCCGAATAAAAGCTGACTATATCGAGCCACAACTTACTTGCAGGAAGCAAGGAAGTTTAAATGTCTGTACAAGTTTTAAGCCTTTTCAATATTTCAGACACTTTTCAGGTATTCTGCAATCCTTGGGGGAGTTGGGAAGAAATAATTATGTAAGAATCAAATCTTCAATTCCATTACAAAACTTGGTAGTTGGTACATTACAAATTGCTACACAAAAATTTTCACTCTAATTTTATTCTTTGTGCATCTCCATGTTGTGTTCATATATCATATGTTTGTGAAAAGCAATAATGTACATGTATTTCCAGCCAAGTGCACATCAAAGAAGTAAAAAAATATGAACTTCTTAGCAGTTGATTCCACATTGCTTGGTGTCAGGTCCCTTGGTTTTCATGACAAATGGGTCTATCCGAACCCAAAGCAAGGAGAAGATTGAAGCTAAGAGGACAGACCAGATAACAACAATTGTCGGAGTCCTGTTTTGTCGTCCCATTAGACCTTTCAGGAATGGGTAAAGATGAACAATGACCCAGAAGGAAAAGAAGAGCTTCCCAAATAGAGGCCCCCACGATTGGTATCCATTGTTTATAGCATCTGAGACTCCAGCAACAACTCCCACAAGGTTGATGATTAAGATGGTAGTTGGCGGTATCAAGAGGGTTGTCCATTTAAAAGCATAAAGTTCTCCGAAATCCTCATCATCAGTTGCCTTGGATGTGACAGTGAAGTTGGTATCAATACCAGCTAAAACCTTCAGAAGACCTTGCACAACAGCAAAAAGGTGAGCTGATATACCGCCAATGACCCAGAATTGCTCATTTCTCCACCATTCTTCGATGCTTACTCCGCTCCATCTGAGCTCAAGGATACCCGTTGAGAAGATTGAAATGAACAAAGCAATGAAGAAGAGACTTGCAAAGGTGCTTATCTGGATGGATATCAAGTCGGAATATGTTAACCATTATCTTAGAAGTTAAAAAATATATATTTCATGCTAATATGCAATTTACCTTGATTTCATTGAGTTTACTTATATATTTCGTGTTTTAAATAATTTAGGCTGATGAATAAAATATTTTAACTTTTTTTGCCTTCCAAAACATACATGTGCTATTTATCCTTCTTTTATTCATTGGAGAAAATAGAGTTTATGTACCTCTGGCATGATAAATTTATCAGTCAGCAAGCAGACTGCAGGGAGAGTACAGTAGGCAAGAAGTGGCAAGGAGGTGAAAGGATAGATAGTTGTATTAACATATGCAAATCTCTCAAGCCACTTGAGCTTTCCTTCTTTGTAGCCATACCAGACAGGGCTGTGGCGACTAAAGAAGATCTCAACAGAACCAAGAGCCCACCGAAGCACTTGGTTCAGCCGATCAGACAAGTTGATGGGAGCTGAACCCTTAAATGCAGGTCTCTTTGGCATGCAGTAGATGGACCTCCAGCCACGACAGTGCATCTTGAAACCTGTAAGGATATCCTCGGTAATTGAACCATAAATCCAGCCCAACTGCAGAGGAAAGCGAAATTAGTTAAGAGATCAAAAATTTGTAACCGAAAAGAGTTATGAAGTTTGGTTGTTGATCATACCTCAGTTCCCCATTCAGTTTTGTCCTCATAGCCACAACTAATCACATGAATGGCTTCTTTTAGCAGAGCTGCAGGACTCGAGGAAGGAGGAACACCACCTTCTTCCATTAAAGTTGAAGTAACAAAAATTGCTGATTGTCCAAATTTCTTCTCAAAATTCATCTGGGACATTAATAGCTGCTTGTCATCATCCATTCCTTCAAGGTTTGCACCTTCTCCAATGGCACCTTTCTTAGCTTGCTTCTTTTTACGACGTCCAAAGCATGGGCAGCAGTCACAGCTAACCATCTTTGGGCGCTTGGGACCCTTTGGAGGTTCATAGCCATACAACGCTTGCCTTCTGAAAACACATCCTGTCCCGACATACACTGGGCCCTGAATTCCGTCTAGACCTTTCATGTTAATCTGCAGAACAAAGGTACATCATTTGACATTTCCTTCTTGCACAATTTATTTATATATTTATATGAATAAAGTTAGAGAAATTATAATATACATAAAGAATGGACTTACATCAAAGAAGACTGTGTTTCTGTTTGCATATCGATCGTGTCTATCGATACCATCGAATCTTTGAGGAAATTGTACGTAGCAAACTTTCTTCCCAATTTGAGGGTCCATCAAGAAACACATGGCTTCCCTGACAGCCTTGCTGTTATTGATATAGTGATCACAATCCAAGTTCAGCATGAAAGGAGCATTTGTAAGCACCGCAGAGACACGAATCTGTAAATTGCCGAAAGAAGTTATATATTTATCATACAAAATGTAGTGAAATCTTCGTCTTGTGAAATTGAATTACCAGGGCATTCATGGCACCAGCTTTCTTGTGGTGTGCAAAACCAGGCCTCTTCTCACGGGACACATAAACAAGGCGAGGTAACTCATTTCCTTCAACATCATGACCTCCACTATGACCTAGAAACACTTGAATCATACCTGGATGATCCCTGGTGTTGTTTCCAGGCCATGGAGTCCCATCTTGCATGATCCATCCTTCTGGAGGAACTTTTTGTGCTTTTGCTACAATTGCATTTATCCGAACCTTAAATTCTTCATATTCTCTCTGCCAAAAACAAACACAAATACATAACATTTAGTTCATTGGCTAATACAGCTGCAAGCTCTTCTACGCCCATCTAGAGAGGTTTATCACAAACCTTCATAGCTCTACGTTCTTTAACAAAAGTTGGCTGGACTTTGTCTTTGAGATAATCCACCTTCAAAGCGAAGTAAAATTCAGGGGCTCGAGGCTCTATGTTAAATTTCTTGCAGAATGGTACCCATTTTCGAGCAAATTCAGCAGTTTCGGACATCGCTTCAAAGGTGCACATTGAAGCACCATCATCAGATAGGTAGCATGAAATCTTTTCTACAGGGTAGTCCACAGCTAAGATTGATAAAATTGTATTTGCAGTCACAAGAGGAGGTTCCTTCATAGGATCCACAGTACTAACGAAGAAATCCACCGCAGCAAGCAAATTAGGCTCACCTTCCCGCTCATATCTGCACAGCAAAATCAGCACTCACCACCATGAGAATTGAAAGGTTACATTTTCAGTTACGTAAATCATTTTATAGATAGATTATAATAGCCTGTAACCTGAGAGAGAGTCGATCAAGGTACGTTTCGCGATCAATTGGGAGCCACTTGGGGAACTGATCAAGAATCCATGAAATTGCAAACCAAATTTCACAGATGACTGATGTCAGCCAGAGCCCAATTGCGTCATGCACAGGGTTCAAAAGTCTATACCGAAGAAACAATGCCAATATGATAAGACGAGCCACAATAACCATTCTATAAGGATTGATCTTGCTTGAAGCAATTGGTACTTTCCTAGACAATGGCTGCCTTGTCTCATCTAACCTGCAACCAGTAATTGTTTAAAAATATTATCAAACATCACCCAAATTAAGCACTAATTAGCTTCAATAGGGTAATTCAATACTCACATGGCTGCATCTGGATCATCATCTGGTTCAGGTCCCAAGTTCCCTTGCTGCAATTTCCAATCATCCATCCTCTCTTTCCACCCTCCCTCTTTCTTTTCATCCCATCTTGCACTTCCTAATAATAATAATAATAATTAGAGAATTATAAGAAAATTAACCCTTAATTATACTTCAAGCAATAGTTATAATATTATTATACCAGGCTCAGAAACTGGATATGGATGCACTCTTTTATGAAGTGAAGAAGCTAACATTTGTTCTCCATGAGAACCAACAGGAAACTCTCCACTCACCTGCTTGCAAATCCATTTATACATTTAATAAATATTAAAACTTGGGAAAAAAAAAATCATAAGTAAGAAATTAAGAGTTAGGTTAATAACTGGTCTTGATCTAACTCCGCCTGAGATAACAGGTGGGAATTGACTATTGATCATTTCCTCATCGTCACGGCCTCTTCCGTAAGTCATCTTCCCATAAAGCATAGCTTCTGTAAGATGTTTGTTCTTGTCTTGCTCATCTTCAATGTTGAACTCATGCTCAATATCATCCACATCCTCTTCCTCATCGTCTCCCTCCACTCTCGGGCTTCCTGTGCGGGGAAATTTTATGTTTTAAAATTTTACAAATATAATCAAGATTTTGAATCTTTATTTATGTGTTACTAGACAAGCACTCGATAAACAAAAATCCAAATGCATGAAAATTTCATTCTAAAAGCTAATATTTCTGTGTTGAACTCATTTCAGATACTGATAAACTAACTGAAAAATGTTTTTGTTTGAGGAAAAAGAGAAACAAATTTTTAAGAGAAACAAGTACTTAGTACCAAAATATCAAACTAGTGACAGAAAACAGAATAAACTTCCTGTAATTTCTCTGAGATATTATTAGTAGTGCAATGGCAGAAAAATGATAAAAAATGGTATTGTCTGTATCATATATTTATAATCCCAAATATACCCTTGAGACGCTTGTATCTAGTTTTGCACTGGGGACAAACTTGAGTCCCTTCTCTTCTTTCATACTCATAACAAGGCCTACACACAGGAAAACCACACTCATTGCAAGCAACGAACAAATCTCCATCCACTGTTACCCCTATCTCATCACCACATATCTCACAAACTTGACCATCCAAGTTCTTCAATGGCTTTGGCTGCACATGCAAATATATATAACCAACCCAATATCAACTTAACTAAACAACCCACATGCATAATTAACTTGCTTAACAAAAAGGGAAAAAAAAAAAAAGAACTAATCTTTCTTGTTTACCTCTTCATGGCCATGAATAACGACGAGCTCGTTGCGGTTGTGAGAGCCGGCGACAAGTCCGGCACTGGCTTCCATGATGGGTCAATGGAGAAGGAGAAGTGGAAAGAGAATAGAGAGAAATGTGTGTTAAGGTTGATTGGTGAAAGAGTGTTTCTTTTTTATGAATGAAAAGGGTAGGGTTACTGGGCATAGAATGTGAATTATCTGTCACCTAATGTGTAAGGAGGATGGTGGTATTGTTGTTGGTTGCAGAGTCACCATTGCCGTAAAGCTAAGCTTCGTCTATTTTTCAACTACCTTCGTATCCTTATACTTCTTTTTCAACGGCCACCTTTTGGTTGTCTTGTGATAAATACATTCTTTTGGAATTTATGTCTAAAAACTGAATGTACTCTCTTTTTAATTTTCACAGAAGTACGTGTGTGTAATTGGAAATAAATATAAATAAGGTTGAAGAGGTCTCTTTTATTTATTTATTTATTTATTTATATTTTATGTTGGTTATGACTTATAGTGTTGTCATAATTTAAGCATAGTTAGTTAGAAGAAATATTTGTTGGCAACCGTTATTATTTATATTGAATTAATTACTTACAGTAACTAATAACTGGCGTTCATAGTGATTGATATTGAAATATAAAATGATAAGAATATAGTTATTTTTATATATTATCTTGTATCATATTTTATATATATATTTGAAAGTGAATGTATTTTATTTTTCTATTTTAATAGTATGTTATATAAATAACAAATATTAATTAAATTTTTTATAATAATGTATAGTAGTTATTATTTTTAAATTATAAATAAAAAATACGTAAAAGTATTAATTTGAAAAAAAAAATATTTATTTTTGTAAAATTAAATATAAGATAAGTACAAAGTAGCTAGCAGCTCCATAAAAAGAGCTGAACACCTCTGAATCACATTAAGATGTTTACTTAGACATGCATTGATTGTAATCTTTTCTTTATTTTGTTTTTTTTTTTTACAAAATTAGGTTCATGTTTTTATGAATGTTAAACCTAAAAGGTTTGATTTACCCTTTTTGTGTTTTAGTTTGATTCCATTACAACCACATTTTGGTTAATTAGGATCCACTTGAATAAACTCAAGGCATCACTACAAAAAAATAATAATAATAATAATAATAATAATAAATAGAAGATTGCATTGAAGAAAAATATACATGTATACTAAATTAGGGTTAAAAATCCATAATTTTCAAAACTTGAGGTGTCCGTTAGCTGGTTATGGAACCTGAAAAAAAACATGTGAAGGGCAATGCTTGAGCTGCAAGAACTTAGCGTCTAAGCCAACTGCAAAATCGTTAGTTGAGTAAGTTGAAGCCTCTCTATCTAGAAAAGAGTAAGCTCTCCTACTTAAATACACCACCACCCTCTACTATATTTACATATCAGATCAGATGCCGCGCCCACACCAAACCTGCCATATCCCAATTTTGGTACGTTAAAAAATTTAATAGAGAAACTTGTTTTTAAATCAACAATACTACTTGGTAGTCTCACAGCATACAATGTTTAAGATTAAAGTTCCACCCTTTCTCCACTAAAAATTTATGAGAAAACTATAGTTCTATATACTTAATAATTCAAAAAGATACCAATCAAGAGTGGGTATTGCTCTTGAACATTTGAATTGGAGAAAAACAACCATAATCCACAAGACAAATTCTCATCGTTGATCTCCGGTCGTGTAACTATTACTAGAAACTCCATATGATGATTTAATGTATTCAGCAACACAAACCATATGCAGAAACCTCAGGAAGGCAGCTTCACAACTTTCAAAAAATGGTTTAGAGAATTCTTGCCCTTGTATGATTGGCCTGATCCATCCACGACTATTGTTGCTATGTTCGAGCCACAAAATGGAAAAATTTAGTTGCATCAACCTGGAAGAATAAAGAATTCTATTGTTGGAGTTCCACGCTCATAGGATCACTGCATTTATATATTCACTATAAGCCCTAAACTCAGCCTAATATCATAGAACAAAATGCTTTGAACCACTTCATATTTGGAACATAAAGAAATAAATAAACAAATCAAGGCCGGTCCTAGCTTATCTCACAATTATTAAAAATACAAAAGGTTGATTCCGTTGTAAAAATTTGGTAAGAATGTTGTTATACATGTATTACACTAAGCTATACAAAAATTGAGATCCCAAACCTATTTGCCAAATAAAACATGGAGTACCTGCCAATAATCCTTAGTTAAAAACCCTCATGAAACTTCCAACTGAACTCATACGCCAGCTGATATTTCATTTGTAGCTGACTTTTCCCTTTTCTTTGGCGGCTCCTGCGATTTTTGTAGAATAGCCTTATTTGGTACCAAAGTAATGAAAATATTCCTGTCTCTAAAGTTTTTGCTTTCTTCGGTTGCAAGCTACAGATTGCCGCATCAAATGAAAGTTAGACATACAGAAATGAAGAATCTAAAGAAGATACTTAACAAAAATTTATTGCCAAAATAATCAAAATAGACAGATGAAGGAAAAAGAAAATATCCTTGATAGTGGACAGTTTAAGATTGTCCGGGCAAAGAACTTATTTGCTGTTAGGGTCAGTCTTTTCTTTTTGTACATCAGGAAGCCTTGAAGGGAAGAGGCTGCCAGGGGTTTGATGCCTGACCTCCTACACTGTAAGGCATTTCAGACCATTTCAAAGTATGGTTGTATATACAGCCATACATACAGCCTGGCCAATTTTCAGTTTGGAACTGGGAATGGAAACGTCTGGAGCCGAATCAGATGGAACCATAAAAAAAAGAACTGGAAATGGGATCAAATGTCTAGGTTGGAGCTGAGGGTTTAGTTCCGGTTTGGAACTGGTTCCAAAAAAATGAAAATTTTGAATTTTGGCCTTGAAAGCCAGCCCATCCAGTCGAAAGAACTGGCCTGAACCAGCAGTTCTGGTTCTTGTTCAGTCTGGAACCATGGCCTGCCTTGTAGCAAGACGGATCTACACAGGTTTCCATTTCAATTAGGTCAGCCTGATATGAATAGACCCATTCCAGTGCAAATGAGAAACCTCTGGAGAGAAATTTTTTTTATTTTTGGTTCTAACTTCTAACAAGTATCAAGGCATCAAATAGTTTAAAATAGGTTACGATCTCTCAATCATACACAAGTATGAATGGTACCTCCCCAATATCATTCTGGAAACGTCTGATAAGCTCAATAGCAATATTTCTGAAATCATTTTCACGGCCTTTCAAGTTCACTATGACCTTAACCTGGAAGGAATAAATAAAATAAATCAATTGACAGCCATCTTGCATTTGGAATTTGAGTATGTGATCATATGCTAATATTAATAAAGGTACTATAGAACAACCTTGTCACCATCTTTTAAAAACTTCTGAGCAGCTCTCAGACGTACATCATAATCATGTTGATCAATGTTGTAACTGTTGACAGAATTAAACAAGAAAATTTGACATTCTTTCAGTGAATATAGAAATAAATCTAGAAAAACTAACCCCATTAACCAATGTAAGAAACATCCACTTGAAAAGATTATATATGACCAGGATGTCAAGTTTGTAGCTATGAATGGCAAATCTTACAGATGAGCTAACAAAAGTTAGATTCTTAGAGAGAAAGACACAAGCTGAGGAATTACAAGTGAGATTGTGAATAAATTAGTATATCATCAATCGAAAACTCTGTTCCTTACCCCATTTTAAGTTCCTTTAGATCCATGCGAGTTGCTGTCATTTAGGAGCACAATTTGGTCAGTATTTATTCTTATAACAGAGACTTAACATGAATAAGAAATGCATCAAGCTCAACAACAAATTAGACATTCACCAGCACTTTTCTTCTGCTGTCCTTTCTTCTTCTTTTGCAGTTCATACCTATATTTGCTGAAAAAGACATATCGCAAGTATTATTGCACATTCCATTTAGAAAAGTTCACAAGGCAGACAATTAAAAATATAAAATTTAACTAGAAAGGACATTCATATAGCTACATAGGTGGCTCAACTCCCTCTTGCTGCACTAAATCATTTCCATCCCTTCTCACTTTGCTCTTGCATATTAATATTTTATGTTTCAGCGAACTTAATGAAGAGAACAGTAAATGAAAAATAATAGCTTCACAATATGTTGATAAGCATACAAATGGGTACACAATTTCATTTTAAGACTTCCAACTAAAAAGAAATTCAAAGATAGCTTAAGCAAAATTTTTGCAGTTCATGTTTAGAAGAAGATACAAAAAAATGGAAAAGGCCAACAGTCATAATTAGCAAAAATGGGGCATATAATAATTTATCCGGTTGAACCATCTCGCCCACTTTCCAAATTATGAGAGTGTCCATTTGATGCACACGCTCATATCGATTATGTCCTTCATCAAATCTTTTTCATCATTATGCATAAACCTGTCCAATCCACACTTTCATATCGACTGATTTGGCCCCTTTTGTAGGTTCATTGGCCAACCAGGGCCTGCCCTGTTGGTTCATTGGCCACTACAGGGGGTCCAGGCCTGACCCATTGGTTCATTGGCCAACTACAAGGGTCCAGGTCCAGCCCATTATATCTAGTACCTATCCAGTAACTACAGAGATTCTCCCATAAATATTCGTTGATCTGTATAACTTGAAATGATATTTAAGCACTAAAACCTGCAATTGAACCATGCACTCATCTGGAAATGCTACCCAATTACAAGAAAAAAGCATTATCAGCTGCAATGGTCTTCCATGCTACAAGGACACATTTGATTTTATGTGTAAAAGAAAGGTTCAGAAAATATCTTACTTGTAATCCATTATTCTGACAACTGGAGGATCCGCTTCTGGGGATAATATCACCTACAAAGATAAAAGAATAAAATGCTCAAACATCAGAAGGTTAAAAGTTAAAAGGTTTTAAAGAAAGTAAACAAATTTCTGTTTCCCTCGAACACAGTTGTAAATATAAGCTGCAGCACCAATTGCAGCCATGCCATATCCAATTACTCAGGAGACTGGTTCTTAAAAATAATAACAAGATTCAATTATCTAGGCCCTTAAACTCTGATATCCAACCGTAAAAATCCCAAGTTTATGAGCTCTCACCCACAAATTCAAGTTCTAAAAAACAGTTCATTAGCCACACCCAAACATATTCATACTACATGCCGCCATCCATAATCATATGGAAAAAGTGCAATTCTAATTGTCACCTTATGATATACAGCTACCATATAATTACGAATTCAAATGAAACTAGCAAAGTATGGTACTAAAGCAACAATGATGAATGAACTAAAACGTATACTACTAAGCAAAATGTTTGGATAGATTAGTTGATATAAAGAGGAATACATACTAACCACTCTAAGCACCTTAAGGAACCATAACCTAACTCAAACAAATCTAAGTAAACTAACTGAAACTAACCAAGAATACATACCAAATCAAGTTCAGCATCTTCAGCCATTTGAATTGCCTGAGTTTTAGGCACCACTCCCACCTACATAAGCACAGGCAACCTCATTACCAACTTGGTTATTAAATACAGTAAATGTTCACATCCCATTATTCCACAGCAAAAGCACTTCCAGAAAGCTTCAATTTTTTGACAAAATTCCCTTTCCAACGTTACAAAAAAAGAAGATAGAGCCAATACTAACCATATTTTGCTGCTCATCAATGAGCCTCACACTAGCTGACCTACAATATAACCACATTTACAAATTTAATTCAAACTTCCAATCGCACAAACTATGCAACAAACTAACAATTACCTAATAATAGACATATCAAGAGCCTGCTCATCATCAGAATCACTCTTCCTCGATCGGCGGGAATCAAAACCGGAACGGGACCCACCGTAACGGGCAGTGACTTCAGAGATGGAGAAGGCGTACGATAAAGCGATGGAAGAGTCGGGTTTGGAGAGATTGGAGCCAGGCAATCGGAGGCCGAAGAGCTTGGATTCGAGAGAGGACAGAGAGAGTAAAGACGGCGTCGTTCTGCTTGTTGTCGGGGTTAGGATAAAGAAGCTGCTGGTGCTGGTGATCCCAGCCATTAGCTCTGGTGGTAGAGTGAAAGTCGAGTGGCAATTCGGCTGATAAGCTCAGGACTTAGGAGAGAGAAATTCTTATCCGAAAATTTTATTTTTATTTAATTTTGTTTTTCTGTGTTGGGTTGAGGAAATTTGGGCCGGGCCTAGGACTGGCTTAAATCTGGACTTAGCCCATAAAGCAATAAAATGAATAAATTTTTGCCACTATATTAATTAATAATAATACCATTTTGTTTTATTTTCTGGTACTTAAAAATTTGCAAATTCTTATTTTTCTTTGGAGATAGGGGCTCTATTGGGTAATATAGTTTTTACAATAACTTTTAAATGATGAGAGAGCTTTTTATCACACTCTATCATTTAGCTTTTAATTTTTTTTTTTTGACAATCAATATTTATTATTTCTTTTGTTTGAATTCAATTAAATAAATAACTGAATTCTTTTTTTTATTATTATTTAAACAATTGTATAAACCGCTACGAGTTAAACAACAGTCTATAAATTCCCATTCAAGAAAAGGATAGAGATTGGACCCGAAATTTAAAAGCATCAGCTTCCGCCATTACACTAAAACACCTTACATCTTATTGGTTATACATCGAAGAGTTTGGACTAATTAATCTTGTAAGGATAGTGTTTGCTGCTGTCCAATCAAATGTTAGCTTCTTTTGTGTTTAATTTCTTAATTCTAACTGGTATTAGTAAACACTTTCTATTTCATTCATATTTTTTATTTACGTTTTAGAGTAATTGCTAAATCATAAAAAAACAAACTGCTATTTAACGGAACTATCTTTTATCTTCCTAGTATATATACATATATACAATGCCAGTATGCTACTGAAACAGAAGCAATTAAAGGCCAAAGACCAACAAAAATGGAAAGAAAAAGAAGGGAAAAGAACACTATTGTCGCACAAGACTACAAATCTACCCAGAAAAACATAAACTAAAACAAACCAAAAGAACCACCCCACAAGACTTTCTACTTGCTACTTCAATTTCAGTCGACTTCCTCAATCTTTGGCCCATCTCCATAATTAGACCCGCTAGTCCCACCCCCAGGCATATCGCCACCCATATGAGCATCACCACCACCACCACCACCACCACCACCACCACCACCCTGATACATCTTTGAAATTATAGGATTACACAACCCTTCAAGTTCCTTTAACTTGTCTTCAAGTTCATCAACCTCAGCCAATTGATTCCTATCAAGCCACTCCAATGCCTCATCAATTGCCCTTTCTATCTTCTCCTTATCTTGTGGATCTAATTTCCCTGAAAATTTTTCATCCTTGATAGTGTTTCGCATATTGTAGGCGTAATTTTCCAAATTATTCTTTGCATCTACTTTCTTCTTCACTTCCTCATCTTCTGCTTTATATTTCTCTGCATCTTGCACCATTCTCTCTATCTCTTCCTTGCTCA
This sequence comes from Jatropha curcas, assembly GCF_014843425.1. Next base: position 243,832 of record NW_023590635.1, on the reverse strand, counting down.
ACCTCCCTTTATCATTCGTAATCGTAATCTTGTTCTTTACTCCTGCAGTCTTATCTTCTGCAGTAACATTCAAAATCCCATTTGCATCAATATCAAATGTCACATTTATCTGAGGCACACCTCTTGGAGCTGGAGGGATTCCAGTAAGTTCAAATTTCCCAAGAAGATTATTATCTCTTGTTCTTGCTCGTTCGCCTTCATAAACTTGAATTAAAACTCCAGGTTGATTATCAGAATAAGTAGAGAAAATCTGCTCTTTCTTGGTCGGGATTGTCGTGTTTCTTGGAATTAAAGTAGTCATAACGCCACCAGCGGTTTCAAGCCCAAGACTCAAAGGTGTTACGTCAAGCAAGAGTAAATCTTGCACTTTTTCACTTCCTTCGCCTGTAAGTATCGCAGCTTGAACAGCAGCACCATAAGCAACAGCCTCATCAGGATTAATGCTTTTACAGAGCTCTTTCCCATTGAAAAAATCAGATAACATCTGTTGAACTTTTGGAATTCTTGTCGACCCACCTACCAGAACTACTTCATGAACTTGTCTTTTATCAATCTTGGCATCAAGAATGCATTTCTCAACTGTTTCCATGCATTTTCTAAATAAATCCATATTTAATTCTTCGAATCTCGCACGAGTTATCGTAGAATAGAAATCAGTACCTTCATACAAAGAATCAATCTCTATTGTTGTTTGTGTAGTTGATGATAATGTTCGTTTTGCCCTTTCACAAGCAGTTCTTAATCGTCTTAATGCTCGGGAATTTCCACTAATATCTTTCTTGTGTTTCCTCCTAAATTCTGATACAAAATGGTGAACCAACCTATTGTCAAAATCTTCACCACCTAAATGAGTATCACCGGCCGTAGCTTTCACTTCGAAAATCCCTTCTTCTATTGTTAACAAAGAAACATCAAAAGTTCCCCGCCAAGATCAAAGATAAGAATATTCTGTTCGCCTTTTCTTGATGCCTTCTTGTCAATACCATAAGCAATAGCAGCAGCAGTTGGCTCGTTGATAATCCTCAAAACATTAAGGCCAGAAATAGCACCAGCGTCTTTCGTCGCCTGCCTTTGCGAGTCATTAAAATAAGCAGGAACAGTAACCACCGCATTCTTTATACTGTGACCCAGAAACGCCTCTGCTATTTCTTTCATTTTGATTAACACCATAGACGATATCTCCTCTGGAGAAAACTGCTTTTCTTCTCCTTTATAACGAACGACAATCATCGGCTTATCACCAGGTCCTGGGATCACCTTAAAAGGCCAGAGCTTCATGTCGTTTTGAACAGAAGCGTCAGAGAAACGACGACCGATCAGTCGTTTAGCATCGAAGACTGTGTTTTCTGGATTCATGGCGACTTGGTTTTTTGCTGCATCGCCGATTAAGCGTTCGGTGTCTGTGAAGGCAACATAAGAAGGTGTAGTGCGGTTGCCTTGGTCGTTAGCGATGATCTCAACGCGGTCGTTTAGCCAAGCGCCTACACAGCTGTAGGTGGTGCCTAAGTCGATCCCTATGGCTTTCTCAGTATTGACTGACATTGTTGAAAAGCTTGAAATGGAAAGTAGACAGCTTGTTTGAGATAATTAGCTTTGGTCGTGTCGGATAAAAGAAAATAGCAGAGACTTACGTTTTATAGAGAAACAGGAAACTCCAGCGCTCAGACATACAATGGAAGATGTGAGAGTTAGCTAGACTGTTCCGGAGAGTTACTGATCTCCATAGTTTGTTTCATTTAGCGGTGACCAATTCGCGTTTCTAACGGAATCAAATCAACTGATTTGGTCGGATTCAAATATTTTAGAAATTTGGTTAACGATTGGTTAGTTATAAAACTATATGTTTGGTTATTAGTTCTTGATTCGGTTATGAACGTATGGTTACCAAATTTATTTTAAATGCTAATTTAATTTAAATAATTAAAATTTAATTAAATCAAACCGATTTAATTCAATTTCCATTGATTACTATACTATTTGATTTTAAATTTAAATATCATAAAAAATATATATTCAAAATATTAAAACCGCGTAATTGAATTTGGTTAATCAAATACTCATCTCTATTTTCGTTCATTTTTTTTTTAAATATATTTTACGGACTACCCATACATCCAAATAAAATAAAAATATTTTAAAAATTATTGTTGCCTTATCATTTTTTTAGATCAAAAATATGTTCATTATAATTAAAAATTATTTATGATTTATAAGTAGGCTTTCATATAAATTTTATCTTTTTTAGAAGTACTTACAAAATTTCATAATTTTTTTTAAAAAGAAAAATATTACTAATCGTCAAATGATAATATCAGTTTATTCTCTATTTCTTATATAACGAACATTAAATTAAGTTTATAAAACTAATGTTTAGTGTTTTAAGATAAAATTATTAAGTATAGTAATTATTATTATTATTATTGATTTTATCTGAAAGAAATGATTATAAAATTCACTTGCTTAAAAGTTCAGAGGTTTGTACATCGTACATGTAAAGAGAAATCAGTGACTTTTTGGTCAGTTTTGATGAGAACGTCAAACGGCGGGACTGTTTTGGAAACGTTTCTCAATGCGGCGGCAGACAAAAACCAGCTGGTGGGAAGGGAGGTGAGGTGTCAGTTAAAGGAGCTAATTGAGTACACGTGGCGTTTCAAAGGTCAAAGATACTTTTTTTTTTTTTTTGAAAAGAAGGTCAAAGATACTTGTAAGAATATTTTGTGCTTCCATTTCTAATCGGCACTATATTTAGAATTTTAGATCTATTTACGGCCTCATGTGATCCGGCTAAGGTGGATTCGGCCCGGGCAGCCTGCAAGCCTGCCCAACTCAGTTCTCAAAAAGGTATTGTATTTTTAGGTCCATGCTTAACTTTTTTTTTTTTTTTTTTTTCTCACGTTCTCAAAAAACGTATGCTGTATTCTTTAGGTCCATGCCTTAACTTTTTTTTTTTTTTTTGAAGTCATTAAAGACTTTTATGTCCAAAATAACAAACTCCCGTTACTCAAAAACTCCTCACTTCTCTCATAAAGTGAGCGAAACCCAAATAAACCACCGACCAGGTTAGCCCTTGCATGCTTAACCTTCTCTTACTCATGACAGTATCTTATATGAAGATTTTTTTTTTTTTTTTTTTTTTGAAGTCATTAAGATCTTTATGTCCAAAATAACACTCCGTACTCAAAACTCCTCACTTCTCGTATAAGTGAGATAACCAAATAAACCACCACCAGGTTAGCCTTGCATGCTTAACTTCTTTACTCATGGAAGTATCTATATAAGGCATTTGTCAATTTGAGCTCACTGTAAAGCGATTTGATCGCGTAAATTTGTGAATTTCAAATTTCAATTGACCCGAAAATCAATTCTATTTTTACCTAAACTTATTGTTTGTGAATATTTTCAAAACATTTGCTTGGTTTAGTTCAAATTGAAGTAAATCAAAGCAAACCAAATATTTTGAAACAAAAATTAAATCGAATTGATTAATCTAAATCGACAAATTTAATTCAGTTTTTAATCATTTTTAATGAGTTTGAGCTTACAAAATCGAATTAAATGGGGTGATTTTATTTATTTGATTTGATTGAATTGAATGCTAACATATTTTGCTTATTTTCTAAACTCATTGAAAACAATATAGAGTGATTCTACATAGATCGACTTCTATGTAACGAACTCAAGTTTTCTCACCAAACAATTTTAAACACTCACTCATCCCATATCAATCTATAAAGTTTAAAAATATTATTTTCAATATTACGAAAATGCTTCATCGCAACGATGCATAAGTGTCTTTCTTACAACTAAACCTACTTATTTTGATTTTAATTTATTAAGCCATATTATTATGGAAAAATTACATTACGATTTCTATGGTTCGTGAAATATAAATAGTTCGCCTCCGTTCCGTTTTTTAAGAAATAGACTAAAATATTCTTATAATTTACTTCTGTCATACTATAACGTATTTTTGTCCAATTTTTGTATATTTTCTGTTCAGTATCTTATGAAATAACGAAAATATCCCATTTATTTTTACAAACAGAGGGACGAATTAGTTGTATTTTTCATACTATAGTGATTGTACTATTTTAACATTTATCTTTTGACTTTTGTGTTCTTTTATTGGTTTAACGGAAAATATACAAAAATTAGACAGAATGACCTAATAGTATAACAGAAGCTAAATATAAAAACAAATTAGTATATTTAGAGAAAAAAACATGTCCGAACTAATTCTATTTTACAAACTATAAGGATCCACTGTAATTTTTTTCTATTGTTATTAATTAAATAAAAACAACAAGTCATTTTTCATAAATATGTGGGGAATGTGCTTTAGCCAACAGTAAATTACTTATGCCATATTGCCATTTGCAAGAATGATTTAAGTTCAAACTCCACTCTCCTCATTAAAAAAAAAAAAAAACAATCGTAGATATGTTATTTTATTAGTATAATTATTTTGACATGTTAAAAGTATTTAAGTGAATTAATTTCACCACTATCAATATATTGCTTCTGTGATTGAAGTGACAATCACACGGTCTTTTAATTAAGGCGATGTTGAGCTAGCTTTAAAAAATATTTTATTTTTTTACCACGAGATAAATTAAAGCATCATGTCTACATATTGGATATGAAGAATGTATATTTTAAATGTAAAATAATTTTAATCGTGATGAATAACAAAAATTTTTGCCTACATTTGCATCGTATACTCTCTACGATTATTTTGTGATTGTTTAAATTTTGCGAGAATCTATCATAATTTATATTTTCACATTTTAGTAATAATTATATTCCTCGCGAAAATAAAATATGAAAATGTAAAATCATAATTACATTTCTGTAAATTAGTTCATTTTAGCGAATAATATAGTTATTATTGAAATATGGAAATTAAATTCATACAAAATTTAGAGAATCACGGTGAAACGGAGATTCAAAATGAAATTTATGATTTTTGGCCAGCAAACATATAAGAATTGTTCCCTAACGTGACACGAATCCACAAGTTCCAAAATCTAAGTGAAGGTAAAAATGGAAATAAAATTCACTGCCTATCGCCATTAACTGTCCTTAAAGTTACTCTTAAGGTTAAACCCAGACGAATGAGCGATAAAGTGAAAGTGAAACCCAAATCCGCAACAGACAAAATCCTTCACAAACAGCCAAAATAATAATGACGTGTGGAAAGTGGTAACCCATAGGCATACCTAATCTAACATTTCATCTTTTACTTTCTTTCTTTCTAATGTTTTACCTTGTGGTGGAAAATATTAAAAAAACCGAAAATCAAACTCAATTCATTCATATCAATTTTATACCTGTTAATAATACAATAACCGAATTTTTTTGGTTCGATGTTTTAGAATATTGAAAAAAAAAACCAACCTAACTGAATTGAATTAATCCAATTTAATTCAATTTGGTTTCTGTTATAAAATTAATCTATGTTTGATTTGAACCGAAAAAATCGAATTTTAGTCTTATTATGCATGTAGCATCAAAAGCATCTTCAATGTTAATATATATTGCTCTTATTTAATTGACAAATCAGAAAAAAAGTAGAAAATAATTTTTAAAAAACATTCTCTTATGTTAATATTTATTTGCTATGTCAAGTTGAACTGTCAAATAAATATATAAATATTATCTATCACACCTTTTATTTTTAAAAAGTATGTTAAACAACGAAAAAATTTATTACATTAGAGTGATTATTTAGAAATTTTGAATAATATTATCATTCACATGTTATTTCTCACATGACATATTAATTACAGTCCACATTAATGCCGGACACGCTTTAAGCGACCAAAGCCTCACACAAAATAGACTAACCGCCACGTATAAGTTAGGCCTACTAGCAAATAGCTAGCTGTTGCTTTGACATGAGGTCGTGAAAGATAAAGCATCATGACTGCATTGAACCTAGGCGAGGTTAAGTGACTGAATGTGGGGCCAGCAGCCGGTAACAGGTAATCAGTTAAAAAAGTTAGGGTAAGCGCGAGTGCGACTGACAATCGTACAAAAACGCCGTCGTTTTTTTCAACTCGTGAAACGGTAACGTTCGGAAATATTCTACTTAATGACGAATTTTGGCTGGGAAATTGGGAAGTTAATTTTATCTTGTTTTTCTTTTTTTAAAAATATATCTTGCTTTCCTAAGTGTCAATATTGTCCTTGAATATTCCCTTAACTTTGATTACGAAAGTGACAAGCTGGAGACTGGAGTTGAAAGTACTTGGTTGCCCTTTTGTCTTATTTTTTGCGTTTGGGTATGGTTATTGGGTTGTAGTATACAATAACTATTTTCTGAAAAAAAAAAAGAAAATTTTTTACCCATAACAAATGAATTAAATAGTAAAATATGTTTAGATTCAATTGACAATTTATACAAAAATCAAAGATTCAATCCAAAAAAAATTAAAAGAATATTTGCATGAATCAATTATAGATAGGTATTGAAGAGTGTGAATTAAAAATGGTAGAATTTATAAAAATGAAATTAGAAAAAAAAAAGTGAAATAAATAGTCATGAGTAAAATTTCTTAATTTAATTTATTTTATAAATAATTCAAAACAATAAGCGCCGCCATTCATTATTAAAATTTGAAGAAGTAATTTAATCATTTTTCTGAAGGGAAATGTGAAATTTCATAAATCAAAGTAAATAAATTACAAATAAGTAGGGATGGAACTCCAAACTTGGAGATCAGCATGAGCAAAAAAGTCTCTAGCTAAATTATGAGCCTCAATATTTTCTTATCTCCTAATTCATCTAATTGACTAACTGAAATAATCGAATGATGGTTGAAATCAATTTACAATCCTCAATAATCAAATTAAAATTATTTAAAACTACATAAATTGTTATTTAATATGTTATTAGTTATCTAACGTTATAATTTATCAATTATATTTTTACAAATCTAATTAGGTAAGTCAACAATTAATAAATTTAATATATTTTTTAAAGATTTTTTTTGAAATTAATGTAAATAATAACTGCCTATATATTAAAATTTATGAATTAAAAATAATAGTCATATCATTAAAGTATATTAATTAAATAATTTATTTATTAAAAGCTATATAAATTGGCATTTCTAATGTTATAGTTAATCGATTAAAATGATAAATAAATAAATAATTTATTTATTTAACACACTTTTTATTCAATAAATAAATAACCATAAAATTCAATTTATTTCAAATAAATATAAACCTAAATTATTATTTTGAAATCCTATATGATAAATAATAATGTGACTTATCAATCATTAAAATGTTGATTGTCGATCACTCGAAGACATAAACTAAGTCATTACTTTGAAAAAAATTTTTGTTGCTATTAATTTTATTATCATTGTTTTCCGTAAAATAAATAAAAATTATTATTAATAAAAAAGTACACCGTGTAATAATTAATAAAATACTTATCATAACTAAAAGTTTTATTGTTTTGGATTCATACGTGACAAGAACAGGGATTATTTTTATATTATGATGAAATACTAAACTGAAATCCTATGTGACAACATAATATTTTAGAGTCACACGTGGCAATTTCAGGAGAAAATTTATTTTCTATAACATATATTGATTGATTTATAAGGGTATTAACAATTAATTTTTAATATTAATCAGAAATCCAACCCTTTTTAGATGACATAACGATGCAAAGTATAAATGACGTGAAATTCAATTAAATTTTATATTTTAACTTATCACGAAAGATTTGCTTATAAATGGAATTCATTTGAAAATAATATTATATGCTTTAAAATAATTTACACAAAGCAGAATTAAAAATAAAAAAAATAAATTCCTGATCATCCAGCATTATATATGGATTTTATAAACCAGTGCATGAAAGTTAGAGATTTAAATGATTGGAAAAAAAAAGACCAGTAATGAAAATGTACCAAGTTTTTATTTTTTTATTTATATTTTATAATTATATAGTATTTAGGAAATCCTAAATTACTTGAATTGTTACAAATATAATGTAAAATATTAACAAAATAATACATAAAATCAAAAGTAGGGTTATTATCAATTCATGAATTGGATCCCTATACAATTTTACTTATTGAATTTATAATTAAATATAATTCATAAATTCTTAAAAATATTTAATCTAACTTAAGTAATTTATTTTATTTTTAACCTGTCATTTTAGATTTGGTGAAACCGAATTGAATTGAATTATTGATGTATGGTACCTAATTAAGGTAGGAAAAAGGAAATCCAACAGCTAATAGTGTTTGATATGAAAAATTAAAATCAAAATAGAATTTGGATATCAAAATACTGAAAGAAAAAAAAAAAAGAATTAGTCTATAAACCCAACGAAATTAATTAACAGCAGAATAGTTAATACACAAGTAGGAGGGTACAGCTGTAAATAGACAGTAACTGAAATCCTCAACAGCCAAGGAGAGCAACGTAATTAGAAAGCACTCCAACGCACAATGGGAAAAGATAAAATCCTGAAAATTAAAAAAAAAAACCAAAAAAAGGAAGATATAAATGAAAATAGTTTTAATTTTAATTTTTAATAAAATAAAAAAAACGAGCTCTCTAACCTAAAGTAGGGTTTGTATTCCTCTGCCCCCACACCTCACATACTCTCTTTCTCTTCTCTTCTCTGTCTCTGCAGAAGAGAGAGAAAAACAACGAAAGCCCCCATCCCCACCAAACCCTTATTTCAAAATCCATCCTTTCTTTTATCTTTTATCAATATATATACTACCTTGTTTATATATATAGATTTGTAGCTCTTTCCTTTTATATATAAAAGAAAAGAAGGCGTTATCTCGATTCAGCTTGTCTTGTTATAGCTGAATCTAGGAATTTTTTTGGTTTTCTTTGCTTTTTTGATTGCACGGTGGTGATTATATCTGAGAGTGAAAGATCGAGGTATGCAGCAGGCTGATCAGACGGTGTTGAGCTTGAGACCTGGTGGTGGTCGAGGGAATAGACTCTTCAATCCACGCTTGGAGTCATCCTCATCTAATAATTCATCTTCTTCCGCACTTTCTTCTTCCTCCATCGCTTTTGGTGATCTTCCTCTCTTGCGTCCTCATGGCGGTGCTGCTTTAAAGGTTGATTCTTTCTCCGTTTATTGATTGTTATTATTTTAAAATCGTTATCTCTATTTGGATCTGGAGTTATTGGAGCTTATAGATATTATTGTTCTGATTATTTGCAGTGTATTTTTATGATTTTGTTGTTGGTATTGTTATTTGGAAAGGTGCCTGTTTGTGATTTGGGTTTTGAAATATATTGGATCTGGGATTGGTTATGTCGATGATTTTATTACATGTGCGAGCTTTTTATTTATGAATTTTTGCTTCACTGCTACGGATGTTTTGGTAGTTGCTACAAGCCAATAAACTTAGAACCTACTTTTTGTCAGGCTGTATTTTGTGATTGGTTTTGAGATTCTTGCAATTCTTGCTCCCAGAAGCTGGTGTTTCAGATAGATGTTGAAAAAGGAGCAGTAGATTAAGCTATTTTTGAAAAGTTTTTCATTTTTCTGCGTTGCTGTTTCTCGTATTGTTCTATATTTTGGATACTGCTCATAATTGGATTGGATTGGTGCAACTAACTTATGGCCTTTTTAATTTCCTACATTTAGAAGGTCTAAAGCCGAAGCTTGTTCAAGCGTCCTAATTCTTGGTGGGCCACTTAATATGTGTACCTGCTGTAAATATGGACGAAAACTAATATGTAGGCTTTAGGTGGGCCTGTACTGAGTTTCAGCTTGCCCATAAAGGACCTACTAACATTTAATTTTATGTGGACTGTGAATGGATGCTAATGGAAGATGATGTTTTGCCTGTGTTCTACAACAATTAGATATTATTATTCATCCAAATGTATATCTAATTCTTGAATTTAATTATTCATCTTAAGTATATCTAGAGGCTATGTAATTTCCTGTTGGCTTGCTATTATGTGCATGTTTCTTGAATGTTTCTTTTACTTTTATTTAAGTAATGCTAATGGATAAGAGAAGTTATTTTATGTGATGATGACATTAGTTATAAAATGAGTATATGATTTGTGTCACCTATTGTAATAATCCACCTTAGTTTTGTGCAAGCTATGTGGCTTTATTTCAGTGGATTTCATTCACTGTTTGGTTTTCATTTGTTGTCTTTATAACATGGTAGTTGATTGTTGAAGTGCCTGACTTTCCCAACTGTTTGATTTGTTGTTAGACTGGAGACTCACGGTTTGAGGTTCGTGAGCGAGTGCGGTACACAAGGGACCAATTGCTGCAGCTCAGAGAGGTAATTCTTCTAAATTTATGCTTGAGATATCATAAGGCTTGGTAAATGTAACTTCTTAGTTTAAAATTGTGTTTGATGGCTCATTTAGACTGATTTCAATTGTGGTGACACAGCACCAAAAGTCAACACCATGATGAATGAATTAGACTTTTTTTCTCTGTTCAGAACAGAATGTTCCTTCCTTCCCCCTAAAAATTTTCATTTCATAGTTAGTGTATTTTGCATCTCCTTGAGATTTAGTTGCATACATGATCAAGTCAGATTATGATCTTGGATTGAATGTGGAGCATATAAGCTGGAAATAGTATTTTTATTGGGGAATCTTTTCAGTTATGCACTTCATGTATATCCTCACTGCCTGATTGTGGCTTTTTAATTTTCTCATAGGCTGTTATCATCTCTGATGAGATTTTAAAAATCAAACGGGAATTTGAAGCTGAGCTTTTTGGTGAAGATCAAAGCTGGAGTCGTGGAGAAAGCAATGTAAATTCTTCTTCTATCTTGATTTGATTTCTTGTCTATATATAGCTTTATATTTTGTCCCTTTGTCAGAAGGAAAGGGTGGTGGATTTTTAAAATTGTTTAATTTAGTCAGACAGCTAGTTACCTTCCAAATACCAAATGGTAACAAATGCTCTGTTATGGCTGGACTGCTTGTAACTAAAATGGTCAAATATGATTAAGTGATGAATTTTCTGCTTGCATTTAAGTTATTCGGCTTTTTGAAAAATGATTTTATTTTGCTTCATGCAGCCACCAGTTCAGCCTCAGAGTCGTTATTCAGAGCCAGACAATCGTGATTGGCGTGGTCGTACTCCGCAATTTTCTTCGCCAGGAGAGGAGAGGTCCTGGGATTCTCTTCGAGAAAACAGAGACTTGGTTGGTCGATATGACTCCAGACAGCAGGAAGCAAATCAATTTAGTCGTCAGGACCAACTCAACTCCCAATTTGCAAGATCTCAGATTTCTTCCAATCAATCGGTAATTTGTACAATCTATTTTATTGGTGTGTATTTTTGCTCTATTATTGGTTCTGGTATAGTTTTCTGAAACTGCTGTTTATGCACCTGTGAGTAAAGTAATATAATTTACCAAATAAAAACTCAGTTCCATGATGATATCTATATCAATGACAAGAATTTGGAAGTTCCTCTCCTCTCATGAAGTCATCCAATGTGTCTTGTCCCTCCATTTGTTTGGGTCTTGCTCTAGTTATTTGAATGCCATTTTGCAAAAAAGTTGTGGCATGCTGAAACACAAATAGCTGAATTTAGACTTTAATATACTGTGGTAACCATTTCTAATACACATTATGAAATGTCAAAACTATTTCATCTTAATAAAATGCATGTGAATATAAGTTCATCTTAGAGTGCTGCAAAAGGATTCTATCAAAGCGTGGTCTTTTAATTTTCTCTAATTTTTCCTGCCTCCTAAATAATGATTATTTTTTGGCATTAAAAGATATCACTGTGCTGGAAACCCTGCTTAAGTTATATTATAAAATGTGTAAATGTATATTATCTTGATTGCATTGTTGTGGTTCTGTCATTATTTTTATTATCATTAAAATAATTTGGTTCGAAATTCTGTCCCCGGGCATATGGATTGGCTTTTGGTAAAAACCTGCCTTTTGGTCTTGGAGATTTTATAATGCTTACTCTCGAACTCTTTGTTTACACAGTAGTGATATTCTTTGTTTCTCTATTCATCTTTGGATTATTTTGAAAACCAGGGAGGTCCTGCTCCAGCTCTAGTCAAGGCTGAGGTGCCATGGTCAGCTAGAAGGGGTAATCTTTCTGAGAATGAACGTGTATTGAAGACTGTGAAAGGGTAATTTATTGCAATTATTTGAAGTGTCACTGAATCACTGATTACGAAGTGTTTGAATTGATGCATTTACTCATTGAAAGTGTGGACTTGCTGTGAGTCTTAATGGCTTTATGATCTTTTAGATACAAATTCATGTATGCTACCCAGAAGGCACTAAAGAATCCTGCATGTATATGTTTTTTTAAATAATGAAATTTGCATGAGGATTAATTTTTGAAGCAGGTTATCTATTTGAGATCCTCATAAAATTTCACTGGTACGTTTGAACACCAGTTTTTTCCTTTAAGCAATTAAAATATGTTAGTGGTTTTTTCATTTTAGGGAAAAAAAATTCTTAATGCATTTCTGTATTCGCCTGTTTGCATTTTAGTGGTTTTTTTCATGTTAGTGTTTCAATCATGTTTTGAAATGTTAGAAAGCAGCATCCTTTTCAGATTTGATAAATTGTTTTTGACAGAATCTCATAACCCTATACTTGTTTTTATGCTTAATAATTTAGTATTAAAATGAAGATGATAAATCAATAAATTGACTGCTTCAAACCAAAAACATTTACCCAGTCACAGATGACATGTAGTAAGCAACAAAAGAGCCTGAAGAGATAGAATTGGCTTATTATTTTACTGGTTCCTATTTTTTACTCTCTCTTTACTTGTTGCTTCTGAAGATGATTATATTTCTATAATTTGGTTAGGAAGCATTGTTTAGCATGACAAATAACAAATATTGGGTCTCGGTTAAATGACAAATAACCCTCATGGACTTGTTAGAATATAGGTCTTGTATGTCTTTCGTTATTTTTGTTTAAACGGTTCCCTGCTTTGGTTTTTCTTGATGCCATGCAAGGGTCAGTATTAGGTACAAGTTTTAGTGTGCTTAAAACGGATCTCTATCCCCCCCTTTTTTTTTTTGCAGTATACTGAACAAGCTTACCCCTGAGAAATTTGATCTTCTCAAGGGTCAACTTATTGACTCTGGCATTACATCGGCTGACATCTTAAAGGTTAATTAATCTGTTTTTATATAGTTGTTCCTTAGATGAATTATAGTTGCCAGATGAATTCACATGTACCTTGTCATGCAGGGTGTGATACAGCTTGTGTTTGAGAAGGCTGTTCTGGAGCCCACATTCTGTCCCATGTATGCTCAGCTGTGTTCTGATCTTAATGAGAAGCTCCCTCCATTCCCATCAGATGAACCAGGTGGGAAAGAAATCACGTTCAAGCGAGTTCTCCTGAATATCTGCCAGGAGGCATTTGAAGGTGCTGATAAATTAAGGGAGGAAGTCAGGCAGATGACTGCTCCAGAGCAAGAGCTTGAACGCAGGGATAAGGAAAGATTGGTCAAGCTTCGTACTCTTGGAAATATCCGTTTGATTGGAGAACTTCTGAAGCAGAAGATGGTTCCTGAGAAAATTGTTCATCACATTGTTAAGGTTAAATTAGAAATTCATGTTGCACTTCCTGACAATAAGATGAGATAGATTATTATGTGTATTTTTTTTTTTTAATTTCTTATCATTGTTTGCTATGTGAAACAGGAGCTTCTGGGACCTGATAACAAAGTTTGTCCTGCTGAAGAAAATGTCGAAGCCATATGTCAATTCTTTAACACTATTGGGAAGCAGCTTGACGAGGGTCCAAAGTCGCAGCGTATAAATGATATATACTTTAGTCGTTTAAAGGAATTGGCATCAAACCCTCAACTGGCTCCTCGATTAAGGTTCATGATTCGTGATGTTCTTGATCTGCGGTCAAATAACTGGATTCCTAGACGCGAAGAGGTGTGTTTTAGTTTTCATTGGTAATTAAATGCAAATTTTGTTATATTAACGCCTCCTGTTATTGTGCAGGTTAAAGCCAAAACCATTACAGAAATACATTCTGAGGCAGAAAAGAATCTTGGATTGCGTCCAGGTGCTACTTCAAGTATCAGAAATAGTCGTGGGGTTATCTCTGCTGCTCCAGGGACTACTGGCCCAGGGGGCTTTCCCATCAACAGACCTGGCACAGGTGGTATGATGCCAGGCATGCCAGGAACTAGGAGGATGCCTGGGATGCCTGGAATTGATAATGAAAATTGGGAGGTTCCAAGGACCCGTTCAATCCCAAGGGGTGATGGAGCAACTATGCAGCAGTCTACAGGACGTGTGCCATCACCAATGTATAATAAGTCAACATCACTTAACGCTAGGTTATTGCCTCAGGGAAGTGGTGGCTTTATAGGTGGAAAGAGTAGTGCCCTATTGCAGGGAAGTGGTGGCCCTTCTCCCCGTCCTTACAATGTTGGTTTGGCTACAGAGCCTTCTCCTCAAACTCCCATACCTAGTAAAACCCCCTATATGCCTCCTGTTGCAGAGAAACCAGTTGTTTCAGCCGCAAGTATAAATCCTGATGAACTCCAGAGAAAAACAATTTCGCTTTTGAAAGAATATTTCAACATCCGACTTTTGGATGAAGCATTGCAATGTGTGGAGGAACTGAAGTCCCCTGCTTACCATCCTGAAGTTGTCAAGGAAGCCATCTCCCTTGGCTTGGAGGAAAACCCACCCTGTGTTGAGCCAGTTGCGAAACTTTTGGAGTATTTGTTTGCGAAGAAGGTTATCACAGCTAAAGACGTAGGAACTGGATGTTTGCTCTATGGTTCATTGTTGGATGATATTGGCATTGACCTACCAAAAGCACCTCATAATTTTGGTGAAATTATTGGGAAACTGGTTTTGGCTGGGGCATTGGACTTTAAAGTGGTGAGAGAGGTCCTTAAGAAGATGGAAGATGATATGTATCAAAAAGCTGTACTTGATGCAGCGATAAGGACCATTGGTTGCAGTCCAAATGGGCAAGGCTTATTAGATTCGCAGGCATCTGATATTGAGGCTTGCCAGAGTTTGCTTTAGTAGGCGTGGCATGCAATTGTGTGAGTACTTGAGCGTCTGTATCCACAAGAACTTTTTGTGCTTTGTTTCGAATCATAATGCCCCGTCCCGAACCTTTTTGAGGCGAGCAATTTGTACTATGTGATAAGATGAAGCTGCCAAGAACAGGTTACTTTTTTTATCTTTTTAAGTCGATATATTTTCCCCCAAGGTCATAGCTGTGTGTTATTGAGCAAAGAATCAAAACCATAATGCCATGGATTTTGTTCTCGAGCGTGGCTAATTATGTGCCTAATAGCTTGGGAAGAGTGGCCCTTTTAAGGGATCCAGTTGTTTTGTATTTGATTAGTTTTGATCTTCATTTTCTTGACCTTTTTGAGTAATTTAGTTTATTGTTTAAACTGCTCAGCTCATAAATCGTACAATTTTATCTTTGCACTAGTAAAGAGATCATTTCATTTATCTTTCTGATGGCATTTTGTACATGCAATTTTCTTCTGCTGTTTGGTTTTGATTTTGCAGCCTTTATTAAGCTTCTCTCTATTGGAGCTGTATAAATTATTTATACGTTCTATGTATATCAGCTTCATGATTCTATGGGTATACATTTGATTTATAAATCTAAAAGCTTTATTCAAGCTGGTTGAAGGTGGCATGTTATTCCTTTCCAATAAGGATAATCTTGGCATTATAGTCTTCCTTGGTCGACAAAACAACTGTTGATGCTGCATTTTGTTCTTATTGAAAGCTAAAGTTGCTTACAGTCTTTGATATCATGATTCTTGCTGCTGCTTTTTAATTTTTGATACATTTAAAATCTTAATCAAGTTATTATTGGTCTAATTGGCAAATGTATGTTTGATAATTATGATTAAGGTTAAATTCATCTAGTTTAAATGTAAGACCTGAAACTAATAGTGTAGACATATTGCACACCTCTAAGATTCTACGAGTAAGATCTGTGTTTTACTTTTTAGGCTTGTTTTGCTTGCTATGGTTACAGGAGGTATAAGATGCTTTGCCTTTTGTATGTTATAATTACTCCAAATTATTATTTCAAGTGAGAAAGAGAGAAGAAAGTGCAAAAAAAGAATGGAACAACTAAAACATCTACAGGTACCACTAATTGTTGCAATTAACGATCTTTCAGGAGCCATTGGCAGCAGGAAAGTATCTCATGAATTCGCAGAATTCCTTCAATGTCCTCTCGTTGATGAAAACGATATCACTCCAACCCCTGAAACAATATCATCTCCAACCATAAGTGCAGCTTCTAATGACGCTGCTGTCGATTCATCTTTTGGAATTATTTGTCGAATCGCTTTAACCCAGCTTAGTTTGAAGTTCAATGTTGTTGTTGTCAACATGCAATGTAATAACGAGCGTCTCCATAAATTGGAACAATTGCAGCATTCTGGGAAAGCACGCTCGGTCATTATTCAACCCAAAACAATTTATCATCAAGATCATTATCTTTATGATGACGGTGGACCTATCTTAAAGGTAACTATCAGTAAAGAGTTATTTAACGTGAATGAAGATGTCACCAAAATACTTAATTTACTTTGCCGTGCTAAAAAGGGTATGAGAAAGAAT
The DNA here is from genome assembly GCF_014843425.1 of Jatropha curcas. The sequence continues at coordinate 227,218 of NW_023590635.1, read as the reverse complement.
GCAGAAAAACTAAATGACCATTTGCATGAATTAGTCTTATCTAAAGAACCAAGAACAGAGAAAATCCAATGCAAAAAATGCTCAAATCTTGTTTCTGGCCTCTCTTATGAATGTGCAGAGTGCAGTGAATTCATCTTTCATAAATTCTGTGCAGAGTCAGCCTCAAGATTTACGCATTCCAGTTGTTTGACAGCAAAGAACCCTGAAAAATATGAATTCGAGAAGACGTATAAATGTAACAACTGTGAAGAGTTTTCAGACGATTGTTATGATTGCCTCTTGCAAACCAATCTCAAACTTGAAATTTTGCCAGCTATTCTTTATGATGGGGTGCATAAACATTATTTTAATCTCATAATCATGCCCTTTAAGTACAATTACCAATTTCGATGTATTATTTGTGATGAAGTGGGCAGCTCAGTTGGCTACAAATGCTATGATTGCAATTTTGATGTTCATGTCAATTGCATGTTACCTTCGGAGCTCACAATTGGATCAAAAAGGTCGTATTTATGCCCTCCTTCTTATCTGCCATCTTATTTTGTTGTGCGTCGTTGCCATGTGTGCGAAGGAGAAGATTTGGATAGGCAACCGCTAATATATGTTAGCTATACTCCGGGAGTTCGCTACCACTATGATTACTTTCATTTTACTTGTTTTACACAACGTATGAGACAATTTCCTAGTGAGTATATCGGTGGACCCAAATGAGGAAGCAATTATTAAAGTTTATTATTAATTGAATTATTTAGATGTTTATTAATTATAATTTCAATAAATTGTATTATTTTGTAATTTTATTATTTTATTTAATTAAAAACTTAGTGTTCATTAAATATTAACTCCATTGGATTCTTTTTTAGTTAAAAAAAAAAACTTAATGTCTATTAAATTGAAAAAAAGAAATCTGTTCCGTTTGTTTTCGTAAAATAATTTATAGGAAAATATTATCTATAGTTTTTTATTGTTGGCGGAGTCATTTATTTAATTTAATTTTTAGTTGGGCCAATTAGATTAAAAAAATCTAAAATTTGTCATTTAATATACATTTTTTTAAAATTTTTTATCAATTATTTTATAAATATTTTTTAAAAGTTGAGTGGGTCAATTGACTCCACTTTATATACTCTGACGCTGCCTCTGTGTTTGGGGGACGTTCAAGAAAATAAGTCAACGGAAAATATTTTCTTAGTCAAATGAAAATTAAGTAATTTTTAAGGAAAATGACTTTCAATTTTCAAAAACATAAAATATTTTTTAGATTTTGAGAAACTTACTATAATCTTATAAATTTATATTTTGTTAATTTATTAATAATCGGTAGCCACTACCACAACTCATCATTCATAACTACCCGCTACCATCGACCATCACCAACGGCCACTGACGACTTTCATAATTTACTTTTTCTTTTTGCATTATTCTCGTGTTTAACAATATAATTTTTAAAATATGAAATTTATATTATTAGTATTTTTATTTTTATGGTCTTATGAGTTAGAATTTTAATATTTTTAACTAATTTTAAAATTGAAGCTAAACAACAGAAAATAAGTGATTTGAAAAATATTTTTCAAATGTAAGTTATCTTCCACAAATAAATGGAGTTTAAATTGAAAGGAAAAGTAAAAAAATGCGGCATTATTACTTTCATTATCTAGTATATTACCACGTGATTTTCGTCCTTTAAAAATTATACATTTATATTGAAATAAATAGATAGGAGAATTCAAATTGAGGTGAAATTTAATGGTTTAATTTAAGGAATGAAAATATCTTTTAATTTTTTATGATCATTTTTCAAAATATTCTTAGTTTATTATTGAGTTAATGATAGCATATCTATGAATAAAACTATTTCAAAATTGTAATAAAATAATTTTGAACAAAATCAATTTTTTCGCTTAATTTACATCATGAAATTGTAATTTTTATCCATTTTTTTTCAAAAACTTTACGGTTAAATTTGAACGACATGCTTAGCAATTTGTGAGGCGAGAAGTGCAGGATCAGCAGTTACAAGAGAGTTCTGACCAATATAAAAAGCGAGTGAACGTTCAAAGCAATTGAAGGTTCTTAAACAATCGAATATTTCCCGCGCTAATTACAGGCGTCCAGCGAATGGGTTCAAGCGAACAAGCAGCGAACGCCAATACGGCATCGATGAGCTATCAGTCACTGAAGCTCGCCGTAGCGATCTCTCTTCTCCGATCAAAGCTCCTCCAAAGGCAATCTCCTTTGCCTGATAGTCGTCCCGAATCCGACGCTCTTCGTTGGAAGCGAAAGGTTTCTCTCCACTTTCCACCCTCCAATAATCACTTGATTCTTCGTTTAGTTCACGATTAAATCTAAATGCAATAATATTACTAACAGCTTTTTTATCCTTCAATGGCAGTAAATATCCTTCTTATTCTCGGCGTTATTTTCAGTTTTTTTTTTTTTTTAATTTTTTTTTATTTTTCTAGGCAGGCAAACAGAGGCTAATTTCGCGCTTATTTGATGAGAATTTCAGGCTAAGGAGCGGAAACAAGAGCTACTTCGACTCAGAGAAGAGCTCAAGGAAGCAGAAGGTATCTCTCTGGATTTCCACTATTATTTTCATTTTTGGATATATTCATTATTGTGTGTATGGACTTTTTGTTTAGATGCTTCGCATTACGAATTGTTCCCGCAAAATGCTTCATGCAAGTGCTATTTCTTTGACAATTCGGGGAAACTAAGCCTTAAGCAAGACGGAGATGGTTCTGATCGTAGATTCGACGACGTTCTTCGCCGCAGATTCCTCAGACAAGGTTTCGCATTCAATCTTATCATAATATATGCTTTAATTATCGGTTAAGTTTAAGAGCTCTTTTGTTTTGTTTTTCCAGTGCGGTTAAAGGAAAGGAGGAAAACTGGTGGTCCAAAACAACAATTGAAGTTTTCAGGTTTAAAAGATCGCGTTATTTGGACTAGTTAACCAAAATTATTCCTCCACTTGATTTCATTTTGCTTCAAAATGTTGTTAATTGGGCCAAATTTCTTACTATATGTTACCACATTGTTGACAGGCGTATATAACTATAGAAGTTGCTAGATGTGCTGATTCTCCAATTATTTCTCTTGTTTTGTTGCTTAGTTAACTTAACTCTGTTCAAGTCAAGAGAAAAAAAAGAGTGTTGACTATGACTTTGGCAGGTTAATAATAGATAAAGTTTGAGAGCTTTTACATCTGAAGAATTGGGTATTCTAGAGCAGTGTAATGTAATATATATGCAAGTATATGTATTAAATATGAAATGAAATTTCTGCTCACTATACATCTGCAGATTTCAACAATGAAGATGCAGCTGAGCAGCTAAGGGCCTCTATTGATTTTCTTGTGGAGCTTTGTGACACTGCCTCTCCTGTGAGAGTGCTATGCTGGCTGCTTTCTTTATGGTTTCATTTTATTCCAAAAATCAAATGTTTTTAAGTAAACTATATCTATCGGCAGCTGTTGTTTATGCTCACCTAAGTTTTGCAGGTGCAAGAGGCTAATTTTGCAAACTGGTCGCACCAAGCTGTGGATTTCATTCTAGGTACTGATATTAGCTTCTACATTCTTAGATAGCTCTCCTCTTGAGAATATTAATGTGACAACACTCAACATTCAGATCTATTTCAAAAGCTCATTGTAAGTCATTTTCAGCAGAGTAGCAGTTTGTTTGTTATGAGGGAGATGGGTGGAAATTGGAAGAAGGGATGTGAAAATGTATTTTCCTTCATTTGTCTGGTAGTTAAGAGGAGAGAAAAGGGAAACTATATTTCTAGGACATTTTGATTGTTGCTTTAGGAGAAGTTATCTTGGGCAATGTGATGGCAAATGAGATCATTAGTTATCTTTTATTTGTTTGGTGTATCCATTGGTTTCTACTTTTGCAACTGGCTACTGTATTTTGTTTGATTGGTTGGTCTACTATTCCAATCTCACAAGAATAATGGTGCATGCAAGTGTTTCATGTTATCCATGCTGTAATAGGTATAATTTTACATAAAAGTATCCATTGTGACCAAAATATTTAATATTCTTAACTTCGTTAAACCTCCTACTTTAAATTACTGTGATGCAAAATGGTATTCCAGATGCTAGGTGAATTGATCATGAATTGAATTAACTCGGGCAATATAAGTGTTAGAAAGAAGTTCTAGAGAATGTTAATATGAGGAAGAGGTTGATGAAGGATGGTGGTTGGCTGCCTCAGGATTAGATTTTCACGAACTAAGAATCCTGTGAAAACGAAGTACGAAAGTTAAAGTCAGGTTAAAATGAGAATTGCCACAAGACTGAGAAACATGATGATCTCTTAATAGATTTTCAAGGAGCAGTTTAGTTTTGAAGAGTACTGTTTCAGTTCATGCTGTTCGGTTTACCTCTAATGGTTTCATGATAAGTTTTGCCTATATGATGTTTTATTTGTGAAGTTTCTCCTCTAATTCATAGGTTGGTCTTGGACCATTGCCTCATCACAACCTCTGGTTTTTGTTTTTCCTTATTGCTTACCATTTGTGGTAATAATTTTCCACTTTCCTCTCGTCTCTTTCAGATTCAACGAGGAACCTGCTGTCAAAAGAAAAGAATATGGACTTTACTGAAGGAATTGTCAACAACTTGATTGTGAGATTGGTTAGAAGGATGTGTTCCCCTTCACAAGATGGTGAGTATTGGTTAGAAATTGTGGTGCTCTTTGAACTTTCATAATTCTGAAGTATTAATTAGAGGCATTTTGTTTCGTTTTGTTAATAGAAGGAACCATTACTTCATAAATTGAGAAATGGACACTGTTTTCTTCTTGTTTCTTGGATGATGCTACCTTCGGCCTTTCTATTGTTGTCTCTCAGTGAGTGCCTCTTACTAATTAGTTGATATGCTGTTTTAGAGCCAAACTGTGGCGCTGATACCCAGTTCTACATTGAACACTTGATCCGCAAGCTTGGAAGTGAATCTTACATCGGGCAGCGTGCAATCTTTTTAGTTTCTCAAAAAATATCTCTAGTGGCAGAGAATTTGCTCTTCATGGACCCATTTGATGATGCTTTTCCAAATATGCATAGATGTTTGTATATTATGTAAGTGTTCATTTTCCATGATATGTTTATTACCTTGATCATCCATTCCATCACTAATCTTAATATCTTTGTCAAAATTATTCTGTTTGAACAGAGAAATCCATTAGTATTTACCTTAGAATATACATAACAATGACATGCTAATTTGCAGTCCTTTTCTTGGTTCTACATATAATTAATAGGCCTCGGCACCCGAATCTTGCATATGTAAAATCTGAACACGTTTCAGCCAGTGATACAGTTTAGTTTCATAGGGCAGAAGAACTTAAGATCCGAGTATATATCATTTGTGAAATGTTGCATCAGATTTTGTTCACTCATTTTAAATTTGCATGACAGGATACAGCTTATTGAGTTTTTGTTATCGGATTACTTGTTAACTTGGTTAAAGGGTGAAGGCTTTGACAATGGTAATTATCTTGACTGCATCATATCCATTTTAATTAGTCTCTTACAACTGATTTATGCATTTGGCTCGTGGTAGTAGACTTTTTCACGGTGTTATGTACTCAATAACTATTTTTTACAACCAAGATTTTTCTTGTAGCTCTCAGATTAATATTTTCTCAGCAATTTGCATTAACAGAATTTTATTTTGAGTAACTTGGAAGGATCGCGGTTACCCGAAAAATGATATGCAATATTGACACTGCAGTACTGTTTGAAGAGTGGGTGATATCACTACTTCATGCTCGAAAAGCATTAGAACTTCTGGAAAACAGAAATGGGCTTTATGTGTTATACCTGGATCGAGTCATGGGCCAACTGGCTAAACAAGTGGGTCAAGTTTCGCCAATCCCGAAGCTCAACCAAGATATTCTGGATAATCTATTCCGCTGACTACAAAGTGCTAAAACTAAAGGTATTTCCTGTGTATTGTTGGTAAAGCTCAAGTTGCATCCCGAAACTTAAAGATTAATTTTTCTTTTTTGAAATTGAAAGAATACATTTTAAACACTTGAGAAAGCCTATATTTCAAATAAAGCCTGATTTGCTGGAGATTTTGAAATCTTTAAGTAGTAAGAAAGAAATATTATTAATTGAATGATTTGATGCCACTCGAATTGGAATCTCACTCTGCATTAACATGTTTCTGACACTCTTCTCTTAAGTTTTGTTACCTTTGCAATTTTGTTTAAAGTAAATATGTGCCTCAAATCTAAGTGAACAGTTAATTGTCTAGAGAATCATTCTCTGCTGCCTTTCTGGCTACTTCTGCATTGAGTTTCTTTTTTAGGGTAATGGGGGGAGGTTAATGAAGGTAAGAATATGGAATTTACTGTGTTTTGTAAAGCAAAGTTGATCAATCTTATATTGTTGGGAGTTTAAAAACTTTATTTTCCACCTTATATATTTTTATTTTGATGGTTTAAAGAAATGGATATTTTTGAGGTTGGTTAATAAATATAAATCTTGACAGTCATTAACTTTTACTTGAACTCTAAAGTAACCTTTCAAATATGGTTAGAAGGTTAATCTCCAGATGAGATCTCTCTAGTGAACTTCCATACATAATGTAAACCAATGTTCTTCAGAGCTGCAAGGATTCAATTTTCAACCAACTACAACATTGGTATGTATCCACATCTTATAGAATTCTTTGAATCGAGGACAGTGGTACCCCTAACACAGATTTTTCATTTTTCTGGTCTTACTAGTCTCTTTTCTTCTGATTCCAATCTTTTATTACTTAGTCGGTGCATGTTGCTATGCAATCTAATATTCGTCCGAAATTTGGTTAAGGCTGTAGAAATATATGCCCTTGAATTCTGAATAACAAGTGAACCTTTTCATTTATCTTCCTTTTGAGGCACAGAAATAAATTAGTGAGACTTGTGATACACTTTTGCCGAAAGTGATCCTCTTTAGGCGAATGCTATTAGATTCACTGCAAATTCATTCAGCTAGGCTCTTGCCGTCATATTTTTCATCTTTCAACAGACAGATTGTATCGTTTTAGAGATTATCGTCGAAGATTATTAGAGTTTGAATCTTTAACCTCTTGTATTACAGATAGACAGTGTACAGATAAAAATATTGTTCTTGAAATGGGTTTTCATACTAAGTCAAAAGCTAGCACTAGCAGTTTGTCCTGAAGAAGCTTCTGGTTATAAAGCTGGCCCACCTCAACTACTGCCTATTAATATCTCAAAAATATATTTTAACTTCCTATGGTCCATTATAGCATTACATGATAGGATATCCTTTCCTCCTACCTTTCTCCAATTTTTGCTTAGCAGAGATGGCTCCAACAAGATATATATTCACTTTCCTTGTTCTTTCCCTACTTTTGCTGTCCCAGTCTCTTCCAATTATGGCTAATGAACCTGTCCTTGATCAATTCAACAAAGCTATTGCCCAGTATCTTCACCAGGGTAGACAATTAGCTCATATTGATCTTAGTTCATTCTCTACTAGGAAGCTTGGGATTCAGATCAAACGAAGGGCTCGATTTGCTCCACGTACACGTCCTAAATCATCTGCTATCCGAACTCAGATGACCTCATTCCATTTGATTGGTTCTGTTCTTGGCTCCTTTCTCTTCCTTTGTTTCTTCATGCTCTAGATAGCCTTTTGAAGGTGGTGATTTCGTTACTAGTAAAGTTTCAGAATTCAAATCTAGCTATCATGTAGTATTGTAGTGTGATTTCTTCTTCTATATATATATATATATATATATATGAACGGAAAATCACACTATATTATAGCTAGTACAATGAAAGGATCTGGATGTACAATAACTAGTGCATTATTATTATTTAAAAGGGGCCGGTTGTGATGTGGGATTGTGTAATATGTTTGTGGGTAAACAAAATATTTTAACATTTTATTATTAGTTTATGGTTATCATAATCGTTTGTTGGAATGGTATTCAATTATTTAGCTTTTATACAATGTTATATTTTCTGTCAAAGAGCCATTAGTCAAATATGGATTTTTTTTTTTTTGATTACCTAACCACTATATACAGAATTCAAATGCTAAGCTATCATGTAGTATTGTAGTGTGATTCTTCTCTCTAATATTAGTATATGATATATTATATGAACGGAAAATCTCACACTATGAAATAATATAGCTAGTAACAATTGAAAGGATTCTGGAATAGTACAATAACATAGAATGTCAATTATTATATTTAAAAAGGAGGGCACAGGATTTGTGAATGGTGGGAATTGTGTATATGTTTGTGAGGTAAAAAAACAAAAAATAATTTTAACAATTATTTATTAATTAAGTTTATGGTTATTCATAATCGTTTGTTGAATGGTATTCAATTATTTAGCTTTATACAATGTTATTGATTTTCTGTTCAGAAGAGCCATTAGTCCAAATATGGATTTTTTTTGTTTTTTGAATTACCTAATCCACTAGTATATATATTATTAATTATATATATATAAATAATATATTAGTAATATATATAATATAATAATAATATAAAAATATATATTAAAATATATATAAAAGATCAAATAATGAAATTTATATAGCTTAAAAATTTTGACTTTTGAGTGAATTTAATTATTATCATCAAAAAAAAATAAATAAAATTTCATAAATATTGACGTAAAGTGGCATAATGGCAATATCTATTTAAGAAAAAAGTTGAATTGGGAAAAGTTATTCTAGGGCGAAATATATAGTCAAATATGGATTTTATGTTAAATTTTGCTTTTGTGAATTTAATTATTATATCAAAAAAAAATAAATAAATTCATATAATATTGACGTAAAGTGGCAAATGGCAATATCTTATTTAAGAAAAAGTTATTTGAAAGTTATCATAGGATGATGATGATCCTTGTCATCCCTGGTGCCTGCTTTTGTACTGTTATACTTACAAGAGACGGTCCATGAGAATTCGGCTGTATTCTTTTCGAAACCCTTTTTTTTAAGAAATATTACAACATGATATATTATTTTGTTTTTTCTGTGCCATTTTTGTTACTGTAGCCTGACTTGCTTGGGTTGCCATGTGACCCAGTTTGGATTTTCCATTTCCATTTCCATTTTCGGAGATATATGAATAAGGATTTGAAAATATGGCACTTGCATGGCAGAATTATACAGATTAAATCACTAGCAGTATATATAAACTTGTGTTGTTGTTGTTATGGAGATACGTTATACGTTATTGCAGCATTGCAATTACTTGTCATCCTTTGTAAGTTTACCTTCCGAAAATTCAACATCGTCCACCTTAATTAATTCTTATCTGCCACATGGATTGATATATATATATATATATATTTATAATTAACTACATGTATTTTCAGTCTTTTATTATATTTTGCTCTTATCAGATCAATTATTAAATGAAAAATTTTGTATTCGAGGAAAAAGTATCGAATCACCCGTCTATTCTGTAAAGAAGGCGGTGCAAAGGGGGCTGGTTAAGAAAGTCGGCAAGTGCCAACGAAGGGGGAAAAAACGAAAGGCGTTGTCTGGTTCCTCCTGGGATTCGTCTATGAGATGCCGCGAACAATTTTTTTTTAAATTACAAGGAGACAAGCAAAGCTTTTAAAAAGAACAAAGGAAAGGTAATTTATATATCATGTCCGATATTAGAACTTGCTTTTACTGTATTGACTCTTAGCTAGTAGGTAATAAAATATTATTCAAATTTAAAGTAGATGCTTTTAAATTTTTTAAACGAAAGCATTTTATTCACATACATTTACCGAAAGTATTATTTATTCCCGGCACCTCTCAACAGCATTTCCATATCCAATTTCTGACCATATTTTATTACCGAAAGATACATTAGCCATAAATTAAACTGTGTCCTTTATCACTTTAAGTTGTGGCCTCCACTAGCTATTTTTACAACCCTAAAAGTATGACTTTACTTATAAACTATTATAAATTAATGTGGGATAAGACTTTACTTATAATCAGTCTTATCAGAATTCATTTTCTTTGAAAATAATTTAGTTTTTCTGCTTAAGAGAAAATGAGTTTCAATCACTCCATTCTAATCGATATTGGTTATGTGAAAACGGTTTGCTGACTGAGTTTTAAAAATGAATGTTTTGAATTGAAAGAGAACATATTCGAATTCACTTAACTTTTGCAATTTGAGCCACTAACTCTCTCTTCTTTATTGTCTGGTCATAAGAAGCATCTTATTATAAAGCCAACTAGATCTGAATTAATCACCCTAACCAAAGCTCTAATCACAATACACTTAGCTATATATCACATCTCCCCTAATCCTTCTCCTACATCATCAAATAAAACCAGCTAGGTTGAAAGGTAAACTGTTACCATGAAGACAGAAATACTATTTCTAGCTTCCCTATTCCTTGTCATTTGTTGTAAGACACTTTGTCACCCTGAGCACAACCCTCATACTAGGGCAAAGCAACTTAAGAGTAAGTGTTTTATTTATTTATTTTTTTAAGGTTCATGTGTTTATTTATATCGTACGTATTCTTTTTTTTTTTTTTTTTTTTTTTTTTTTTTTTTTTTATTAATTTTATTTTTTTAAGGTTCATGTGTTAGTTATATCGTACGTATTCTTTTTTTGTTTTTTTTTTTTTTTTTTTTTTGAATCTTTTTTTTTTTTTTTTTTTTTTTTTTTTGATCATTTACAAATATATTAATCGAGCTAATAAGATTAGTGTTTTATAATCTTTTTTGGTTTATAGATGTATATGAATCGATGATCGAATCAAAAAAGAAAAATAATCCGAGTATACATGAGAGTAGACATGAAGTTGATGCGAAGAGCTTTCAGAAAGCCGCGAAAGGAGTTTATGGTGGTGGGGATACGCTTCGGCCTCGCTCTGTACCTAAAAAGAGTGGAGCAAGCTCTTTACTCTTGAAATCCTCTACCCTCCTCTGTTCTACACTCAGACATGTTACAGTAGGGTTTATAGTTTTTGTTGCGTTATTTTGAGTCCTAGATTGGGGTGAGTATACCATAATTGGAACACAGTTAAGGAGCAACTTGGTGTTTTGTAACAAGATATTTGGATGGTGCTAGTGTGTTTGCCTAATTTTCTTTTAAACTAAATTAATTTTTGCAGTATTTTGAGAAAGCTGTTTATATTTATTAGTTCAAATTTTCAGAAGTTCTTTAAATATTTACAGAACTACCTCAATCCATATGTACAGTGCTGCAGGATGTTAGCAATCTAAATCCTCACATCTTTATTCCCTATATATATTTCAAATGCATAAAAAAGAAAATCCTAAAAATAATAATGATTCGTTAAAAATTAATTTCGATATTAAATTCAAATGGAAACCTAATTAAAAGAAAATTCCATAGCAAAATTTCTCGGAGATGTCAGATGGGAATTTCAGCGGACTTCAAAGCAAATCACTTATGCCATGAGAATTAGAATCTCAGGAAGTTATTATAGTTATTGATTTTTTTTTTTTTTTTTTTTCTCTAGGAAGTTTATTATAGTTATTGATTTTTTTTTTTTTTTTTTTTTGAATTAGGTGTGTATTCAAGTTTATATTTGAGTGGATGCCATTTTCTCTGTTGTATAATATTCTTTGTCTGATCTGAAGAATCTAAAAAAGAATATAGAATTAATAGTGGCATTTAATCCAAAAAGCAGCGCATATGCCATCCGTAATTGATGTTCTTTATGTTAGCTTGATTTTTTTTTTTTTTTTTTTTTGAATTAGTTGTATTCCAGTTATATGAGTGGATGCATTTTCTTCTGTTGTAAATATTCTTTGCATGATCTGAAGAATCTAAAAAAAATAAGATAAAAGTGGCATTTATCCAAAACGCAGCGCATATGCCCATCCGTAATTGATGTTCTTTATTACTTATGTATTTAAAAAGAACATAAGAAATTCCAATAAAACATATGCAGACATTATATACTTTCTCCACTTTGAATTTTAACTGTTGAATGAAAAGCATTACATTTATTAATAAATTTGACATAAAAATTAGGTAAAAATATAAATTATAGTAGTGGCCGATAGTGATTGATAATAGTGACTATTGATATTTAATATATTAAAAGATGTATTTATAAAATTACAGTAAATTTATTAATGTTTAGAAAATGTTTTTCTTTTTTTGAAAGGGTTTCATTTTTTTTTTGTAAAACGACTTAGTATTTCTCTTTAATTAGAAAAATATTTTCCATTGATTAATTTTTCTGTCAACCTAAATATCAAAAATTTGAAAATATTTTCAAAGTAAGTGTAGTTTAAGTAAAATTTACAAAATAGTATCTTAGCATAAAAAAAAAAAAAAATTGTCCCCATTGATAAATAATATTTGACCTCTTTAATTAGTAAATGAAGTTTAAAAAATTAATTTTCTACCCCCTTTAATTGAAACTTGTGGCTTTGCTCCTCAATATAAATCCGTTGGTTTTTTTGTGACATAAAATGCCATTTACCTATTCACAAACTCTCCACTTATTTATTTATTTTTTTCTGAAACAAGCCTTCAAGTCTCTTCTAGACCATAAAATTGAATAACATATAGCATCAGTTCCATAACAGGCATGCCAATGGAAAGCCATAATCTTTAACTTGAAAAAAAAAAAAAAAAAAAAATCTGAAATCTTTAACAGTTTCCCCACTAAAGAAAAGCTTAAAAAGGAAGCAAAGGCCATTATTCATCACTTTAAAGTGCAGGTCTTTCAATATATGCTACCTATTTAGCTACAGACTCTAAAAGAGAAAGTGAAAAGAAACCATTAACATGACAGCCAGAGTAATATTTTCAGGGCCTTTTTTCTTCATAATTTTCTGCACATATATTTCAAGCAATGCATTGGAAGATCATTTCATCCCTCAATCTAGCCCACTACCCAACCCAAATCATATAGCTAAAGGTGTATATATATAGTTCTTTTCATTATTTTTCTTCCTTTGTAAATAAGATTTTTTTCTTTCTCTCGCTCTCTGTATATATACATATACATATAATATATATTTCGTTTGCATGTAGATTTACATAGCAAGGACGTGCATGTAAAGATTGTCCAAAGAGGTGGACATGGAAAGGGATCTTATGGCGGCGGAGATCTTCTTCGTCCCCGCACTCCTCGCCGGAGCAAAGCTTCAGGCTCATTTCTACTCAAATCATCTTCATTTGTAATAATATTATTTAGATATATTGTGGTAGGATTGCTGTTTTACGTTGTATTTGTTTGATTAGTGCACATAAAGCAGTTTATGTATTCTATTATGTACTTGTTTTGTTACTGAAATGAAGTTCGGACTCCCTCAAGCCTTGGCCTAGTAGCTAAGCTGGAGGTTCCTCTCCGCCATCATTGTATCATGCAATTAAAATACATGTATTAAATAATTAAAACGTCTTAAATGTATCTAATTATAAGAATTATTGATTATATTAATTATAAATTAACATAATTGATTTTATCAAAAAATAAAATTTAATAATTTTAATTACGAATAAATTATCCGAAATCCAATCTTAAATTGAGTGAACAGAGTTTAGTTTTGGTCTGGAAGATTTCAAATTGGACATGATTTCAAAAGTGGACGCGAAACTTTCCTATAAATAAAAAAGGTGATAAAAACTTAAAATTTCAGAAGCTTAAAATATAATTATCTAAAAAAAAATTCAGTTTATCTAAAATGCCACCCGTAGCGCAATTGGCGGGCCACCTTGAATCATTCCAACATTCTCCGACGCCGAGTCCCATCAAGCTCCACTGCTTCCCCACCGTGGATAAGGTTATCCATTCATACTATAATGATGACGGCTTTATTTATCATCTAGCATTTGCATCAAGGCGTGAACGGATAATATAATTGAGAGAATTCATAAAACAAGCACGTAAGTTTTTTAAAATGCCAATTTTCCCTATAGAATTTTATATAAATTTTCAAAAATATTCTTATTTGTCCCTCCTTAATTTTTTTCTATATTTTCTCGAAAACATCTACATTTACCTTCCAAAATTTTTAAAATTAAAAGTTTTCCCTATAAGTTATATATTTTTCCTAATTTTGCTATTACTTTTTAAAAAAAAAAAAATAAATAATTGATCTCCGATACTTAACGTCTAGTTATATCTAAAAGAATATATTCATTAACTACTTGAAAATAGAGGTTGCAAATTCTCATACGATTTACATATTAATAGTGGAAGATTTAACTACTCCCGGCGTACCATTTCATCTACACACCAAACTAATTATAAATAATATTTTAGTTTAAACGATAATATTTCTATCTATGTATAGAAAAAAAAGGTAAAGTAGCTAACATACTTTAAAAAAAAAACTTTTTGACTGGTTTAATGTACAGGTGTACCTGAACATTGGGTGCAGGTAATCATTTATTATTAATAGAGATTTTTCTTCATAAATTAACTTAAATAGGAATCAATATTTTCTTTCTGTATCCCACCAAGTTTCTTTCTCACTTCCCTACCCTTCTGGCCTTTTCTTTCCTTTCTTCACCATCATTTCAATTTCTTGGTTTCTTTTCCTCTCCTTTAGTGTGTTTTGTTAATCAAAATCTTTTAATTCTCACAACTTAGTGATTTATATATAATTTTATTTTATAAAAATTATACCTTTGTATGATTGTAGGTGGAAATATTACACAAGATGAATATAAACATAAAGGAAACAACAATGATATGCCCAGCTCAGGAGTTGAACAATCAGCATCTATATCTCTCTAACATTGATCTGTTTCTCCAGAGAAGCCAAAACTCTAAAGTGTATATTTACAAGTCAAATACTGATTCTTTTGACATTAAACTGCTAAAAGAGGCACTGAGAAAAGTTTTAGTTCAATTTTATCCTGTAGCAGGCAGATTGGGAAGAGATGATAAGGGCAGGCTTCAAATAAACTGTAATGGAGATGGGGTTTTATTTATAGAAGCTGAAACAGACTCTACAGTAGAAGAACTTGGTGGTGACTTGATGCTTAATGAGCAAATTCTTCAACTTATTCCAAGTATTGATTATTCCAAGACAGACATATTATCTTCTTTTCCACTACTTGTTTTACAGGTAATTATACTAGTATTTACTTTATACTAATATCTGTTTATTTTAATTAGTTAGTATATATATATTTTTTTCTATTTTATTAGGAGGTATTTGGTTATCCAGTTCAAAGAAAATTACTTTCTTTAAGAAATTTTGATTTCTACAAATAAATATAAAGATATTAAATGAATTATTTACTTTAGGTGACAATAAATATTTTTCAGGAAAATATGTAGATTATACTTTATTACAAAATTTAATTGAAGTATAAAATTCAAACCAAATACATAGATATTACATTTCTCTCCTCCTTTTAATTAAATTGCAACTCCATGCAACTAGGGATGGGCAATAATGGATAAACTGAAAAAGAAATCGAATCTAACTAGTTCCGTTTAATTCAATAATAAAATAATAAAAGAAAATTTTTGATATTTAATTGAAAATAACTCGGTATGATTTATTTAACATTTAAAAATTTCTAAAAATCAAATATACTCCCTCCATCGTTGTTATTTTTTTTTAGATATCCCAAAATATTTGCAAATATACTTCCATTTTTGGAAAGTAAAACTATGAACTTAAATGTATAATTGTTTAAATCGACTCAAATCTCCATTTAAATAAAACCATAATTTACTATTAAGTTTGATTTTGGTTCGAGTCATACATTGTATAATTATCCTAGCTTCATATATTCTTTTTATTGGTAGGTAACAAAATTTAGATGCGGTGGACTATCTCTTGGAACCCAATGGCATCACATACTATCAGACGGTTCTGGTTATATCCTTTTTGCGAAGGCATGGTGTGAAATAGCTCGTGGTCTCCTCGTTAGCCATCCGCCATTCATCGACCGAACCATCCTCCGTAACCAAGTCACCAGAAAACCTAAATTTCAACACTTTGAATATGACAAACTGCCTCCTGTAAACAATACAGATCCAACCCAAAACAATACTAGAACTGAACTGTTCAATATCACATTAGAACAGCTTAATGCCTTAAAATCTAAGGTACAAGAAGAAAACAGCAACAACGGATATGGAAAAACTAAGTTCAGTAGCTACGAAATCCTAACTGCACATATCTGGCGTTGCACATGCAAAGCACGTGGCTTATCCAATGATCAAGCAACCAAGTTGAACATAGCCGTGGATGGTAGGTCAAGGCTAAAACCTCCACTTCCAAGTGGCTACTTTGGTAATGCACTTTTCTTGGCTAGTTCGATTGCTTTAGCTGGTGACATTGGATCAGAGACGTTGAAGGAAACTGTAGAAAGAATTAGAAAGGCGATAAATCGGATGGATAACGAGTTCTTGAGATCAGCTATGGATTATATTGATGGAGTTGATGATATAATGGCAATTGTAAGGGGACCGGAGTTTTGTCGGTGTCCGAATTTAAGTATTGTTAGCTGGATGAGGTTGCCCTTTTATTCTCTTGATTTTGGGATGGGTAAGCCACTGTGTATGAGACCTCCAAATCCAGTTGAAGGTAAAGGATACATAGTAGCAACACCAAGCAATGAGATTGATGGGAGTTGGGTTTTGATTCTATGCCTAGAGGTTCATCATATGCAATTCTTCAAAAACTTGTTTTATGATGAGCTTCTGTGACATTGGCCGCATGCCTAGAGCTTGTTGAGACATATATATAAGTGGTTGTAGTGCATTTTTGTTATATTTTTGATTCCTATGCCTAGAGGTTCCATCATACTGCAATTCTTCAAAAAACTTGTTTTAATGATGAAGCCTTCTGTGACATTGCCCCGCATGCCTAGAGCTTGTTGAGAACATATATAATAATGGTTGTAGTGCGCATTTTTTGTTATATATATATATATATATATAATATAGTATATATAATGTTTGCTTTTTTTTTTTTCCAACTTATTTCCTGTTAATCCTTTTAAAATGTTTCTGTTTGTTTAGATATAGGAAATCTTATTTGTGTGGTTTAAGAAGTTATTGAATGTATAACGGAACCTATGAAGTATTATATATATGTTTGCTTTTTTTTTTTTCCACTTATTTCCTGTTAATCCTTTTAAATGTTCTGTTTGTTTAGATATAGGAAATCTAATTGTGTTGGTTTAGAAGTTATTGATGTATAACGGACTATGAAGTATAGACACAGAAAGGGGGAAACAGACACAGACATAAGGAAATTGTATTTTCAAAAATATAGGAAACGGAAATGTGGAAAAAACATGTAAATATAAAAAATATAAAGATTTATTTATAAAATTTAAAAATATATGAATAAATATAAAAATAATTTAGAAAGAGTATATTTATAAATTTTAAAAAACAATCAATAACAGATAAAGTTTCTTAACTATAATTAAAAATAAATCATTATAAATCACATCCAAAGAGAGAAAAAACTGTTTATAAGTTTCATATTCTAAAGAAAAAAGAAAAGAAAATATGCAAATGTTAAAATGGAACAAAATAATGAAATTCTGTTAAATTTGAATATTGAAATTAAAAGTAGGATTATTTGTTATTTCTCGAATAGGATTTGCTAATCATCTAAATTTAATTTGGATTTAAAATCTGATTTTTTTTTAATGCAAGAAATATTTCCAGCAAGTGGAAATTGGTGTCCGATTTTTTAACATTTATGGAAATGGAACCGATACATTTTCAAGCCATTTCTGTTTTCAAAAATATTTTCGAAATGTGAAAACCTCAAGTCTCTCCCGTGTCCGTATATCACAGATAACAGAAAAAAATAAACTATTAATATGACTTTATTTCATTAAATAGATATATAACTGTTGCGATAATATCACATAAAATAATATTTTTATGTACCGTCACCTGATTCGCATTCTGAACCACATCTTTGATATCAAAGCTCAGAAAAATATTATATTTATATATATATAGTTCACTTCATGAAAAAACAGAAGACCCAAAAACTTTCTTAACAATATATTGATCACTCTGTCTTCTAAGTCCTTTTGTGTTAATTACAAAGTAACACAGAAGATGAATATAAAGGTAAAAGAAACAAGCATGATATGCCCAGCCCAAGAGCTGCCTAACCAGCATCTATATCTCTCTAAACTGGATATAAATCTGCCTCAAACAAGCATACACTATATGCTGTATTTTTACGAGTCAAATAATAATTTTTTTGACGGTACTAAAGTGCTAAAAGAGGCACTGAGCAACGTTTTAGTGCAATTTTATCCTGCGGCAGGCAGATTGGGAAGAGATGAGAAGGGCAGGCTTCAAATAAACTGTAATGGAGATGGGGTTTTATTTATAGAAGCTGAAACAGAGTCTGCCATACATGAGCTTGGTGACTCCATGCTTTATGAGGAAAATCGCCAACTTATTCCAAGAGTTGATCATTCCAAGAACGACATATCTTCTTTTCCACTTTTTGCATTACAGGTAAAACTTGGATTTTATTTTATAAATTTGTCCTTGTAGTTTGCTATAAAACGACATAAGTTGTAAAAAATATACGGAAGGACAAAAGCTTTTAACAAAATAAACTATAAAGATGTTGCAGTGTATTTTTTAGAGTGCATGGATAGAGTAGTAATTCATGGCCAACTCTTATTTAGAATTTTTCCTAATTTCAGTAACTCTTATTTAGAAATATAAAATTTTTAATTTTTAGAAATATTTTAATACATCTTAAAATTAATCTATAAGAAAAAGTTATTGAATTTATTTTAAATAAATAATTTAAAATCCAAGCATAAACCCAATGAATATTAAAAAGTTAAAAAAAAAATTATTCATCAAAATTTGTTTTGATTTGAAATAGGTTGAACAACACCATCATCTCCTTTTATAAAACAAAATATAAACATTAATTCTGTTATAGAATATTCTCCTATCGCCCACATAATCACATTAAAAAATGAATTTTAACTTTAATTTCATTAGAAATATAGCACCGGTGAAAAGTGAATTGTATAATTTAGATGACATACAGTTGAATAATAACAAGAAAAACTTAAGTTTAGTAATAATAATAAAAAAAATACTTTTGTATGGATCAAAGACGTTAATAGTTACAGATCACAAAATCACACTTAGTTGATTATCAGAAACTGAATACACTTCATAATTTTATCGTCATCCCACAATAATCAAGCTCACTTCAATAAAATACTATGAAAAGAATCGCAAAGAATCCAATTCTTTTTATTGAAAGTATGAATTGGTTTTTTGTATTCTTATTTATATGAAAGATATGTATATAGATTTCGCAAGAAAAAAGAAAATTAATAAAATAAATATATACATATATATATTAATGATATTATTAATTGTTTAAAAAATAATTTTTAAAAATATATAAAAAGTATTTGTAACTCAATAAAATAATATTTTAACATTATGCAACGTAAGCATATTAATATTCTAATATTGTGACACATAAACTTTTATATTTGAGATTTGATATATTTTTATAGATATAGATATGTATTATATTATCTAACAGTATAATTACAGAAATAATGCTTTGGCCTTAGCCGATTGTCTTAAAATTATTGTCCAACAAGGCCAAAAAGAATTTATACGTTTCACGTGATCCAGATCCATTATTCTTTGAAATTATTATTATAGTTTGATTTGGTTTGTATAATTTTTTACTGTATAATTATATCTGTAATGAGATAGGGTTATTGTTGGTAGGTAACAAAATTTAGATGTGGTGGACTATCACTAGGAATGCAGTGGCATTATACACTATCAGATGGTAGAGCCTATATCCATTTTGCCAAGACATGGTGTGAAATAGCTCGTGGTCTCCCCATTAGCCATCAACCATTCATCGACCGAACCATCCTCCGTAACCAAGTCGCCGGAAAACCTAAATTCCGACACTCTGAATATGACAATCTACCTCCTATAAATCCAACGCAAAACAATAATGCCAAAACTGAAATATTTAAGATCACAGTAGAACAACTTAATGCCCTGAAATCTAAGGTACAGGAAGAAAACAACAACCATGGCAATGGAAAAACTAAGTACAGTAGTTATGAAATTCTAACTGCACATATATGGCGTTGCACATGCAAAGCACGTGGCTTATCGAATGATCAAGCGACCAAGATCAACATGGCTGTGGATGGGAGGTCAAGGTTAAAACCTCCACTTCCAAGCGGCTACTTCGGCAATGCAGTTTTCCGGGCTAGTCTCACTGCTTTATCTGGTGAGATAATATCAGAGACGTTGAAGGAAACTGTAGAACGAATCAGAAAGGCGATAAATCGGATGGATGATGAGTTTTTGAGGTCAACTATGGATTATATTGATGGATTGGATGATATAAGTGCAATTCAAAACAGGTGTCCGAATTTAGGTATAACAAGTTGGATGAGGATTCCTTTTTATTCTCTTGATTTTGGGATGGGTAAGCCATTATGTTTTAGACCTGTAAATCCAGTGGAAGGTAAAGGATACATACTACCAACTCCGAGCAATGAAATCGATGGGAGTTGGGCATTAATTATAACCCTAGAGATAAATCATATGGAATCCTTCAACAAGTTATTCTACATGTTGGAGGCAGATCTCTGATATTATTCCTTCCAAAATATAGTGTTTTTTTTTTTTTTTTTTTTTTTTTTTTATGGAATCCTTCAACAAGTTATTCCTACATGTTTGAGTGCAGATCTCTGATATTATTCCTTCCAAATAATAGTGTTTTTTTTTTTTTTTTTTTTTTTTTTTGGTAAACAATCATTCGGTATTTAAAAGTCCTGCTGGTTCAGCCAATCTAGAATTTTGCACTTAAGGTTACAAAGGAATCTCCTTTGAGATTTAAAAAGTGGCGAGAAGGAGGGCTCTCATCCATCTCATTTCACTCTTGGGGATAGTTATTTTTTTTTTCTTTTTGTTTAATTTAAGAAATAATAGTTATCCTGAGTATTGGTAGTGAGTGGAGATTTGTTGAGATTTATGTATCGTTAGAATGAGTTATATGTAACTGCATTTCATTTTTTTTTTTTTTTTTTTAATTTTTTTACAATAAGGGATAGGGGTAAGGCCTCCCCTTAATTCACTAAATACTAGGACTTTGGAACTTGATACGCTTCTGCTCCATCGCATATGTATTGCCTTTTTGTTAAAAATAGTTATCCTTTTTTTTTTTTTTTTTTTTTTAATTTTTTACAATAGGGATAGGGGTAGGCCTCCCCTTAATTCACTAAATACTAGGACTTGGACTTGATACCTTCTGCTCATCGCATATGTATTGCCTTTTTGTTAAATAAGTTATCTTTTGTTTTTGTGAATTGGGCAACACACGTACTCTGATAAGTTATCTTTTGTATTGTAACATATTTAAATTTATTTTTAGTTTTTAATGTACAGCATAAAGTGAAATAGTTCAATAAATATATTTTTAGAAAAAACAATATTAAATTAAACATTTATTTAATCACATTACATTTTATTCCCTTATAATAACTTGCCAAAAATTTTTTTATCTTCTTTAATGTTCGATTTCTATGCTCCAGCAATGGTTTATTTCTCTTATTATTTTCCCAGCAGACAACATACTGTTTACTACTGCCAATTCACAATGGAGTCGAACACTAGCAGATGGCCTCCCCATTAGCATCTTACCATGCATTAATCAAACCATTTTCGGTGGCCAAGTCCCTCAATCCCCAAAATTTCTGCACATTGAAGATCACAAACCGCCCACCAAAAACCATAAAACCAATCGAATTTTATTCAAATCCTGACCTTAAGATCACTCCTACTCAACTTAAATCAAGTACAAACAATGGCAAAATGAAGTCCAGTAGCTATGAGATCCTACGTGAAAAGCATGTGGCTCATCTACTGGCAATCAATTAAACGTAACCATAGACAGTAGGTCACAGCCCATTACTTTTGGGAATGCCATCCTCTTGGCTAAACCAACTGATTTATCCAGTGACCTCTTATCAGAGTCATTAGAGGACACTGGAAAGAATTAACAAGGCAATAAAGCGGATGGATGATGAGTATTTTAAGATCGACTATTGATTATTTTGGAAGCACTAACATCTAAGGCCCTCAATTTTTCAGTTTCTAAAACCTCAACATCATTAGTTGGATGCAGCTCCCTTTCTATGACATTGATTTTGGGATGAGCAAACCAATACATGTCAGGCATGTAACTCCTTCCAATGGGAAGGCATACATAATACTAACTCTGAACTGTGGTGAAAATTGGGCATTGGAAATATGCCTAGAGGCAAATCACATGCACTCGTTCTAAAATCCTGTTATAAATTCCAACATTCTAAGATTTAATGTGATATTTTGGATGTTCAGCTTACTACTTTGTTGACCTTATGTACAGATTTTAAGTTTTTAAGCTAGGTGCATGCTTTACTAGTATTGGACACATATTGTTGTTCATTGAATTTAAATATGTGTAGTTTTGAATTGCTACAAGAGGTTATCATAGAGGGTAGAGAACTGGTTTCCAAGAGAGGACTCCTGTTTTAATTTATTGCTTGATGGGTCAGAATTTTATGCCCTAGTTTGTCAAGAAATTATCATACAGAACATGCCCAAGAGACACCAATCAGCAAAACTAACCAAGAAGAAAATGAACAAAGTTGAAGTTTTATAACATTCAAATCAAACAAACAAAAAAATTATGAAGAAGCTACTACTCTCCAATTTTTCAACCAAAATAAAACTAACAATTCTATACATTTTTATTTAATAAATTATTCAGCACAAGACCAAGTAGGAAACAAATAATGGCTTTACAACAATTTGAGACATAATATGCAGAAACATGCAAAGAAAGTTTCAAAAAAGAAAAAAAAAAAATTCAAAGACATAACTTATAAGAAATTACCACGTAGGCACCAATCCACCAAAGCAGCAAACATGAAGGAATCCAACTTCCCAGTAGCATTCAACAATCTGCAAGATTTAATAAAACATTAACGTCCAGATGCAGAACAAACCATTACAAGCTCTGACAGCAGCACAAGAAAAACAAGATGTTGTCATGGATGATAATCAAATTAAAATCACCTGATCAAATACGAAAAACATCCGTCTGGAATCGCTCATCATACAGCCTCCAATGGCCATACCTTTCAGTATGGAAGACTGACCTGGGGATATAGAAATTTGGCTTTTTAATCTCCTTCAAATTCTTTAAACCAGATGTTGCATTGATGATATCCCGGCTTGTCAAATTTGCACACCCACATAAATCCAAGTACTCAAGATTCAAACAGGCTTCACAAATTGATGCAAGCCCTTTCGATGATAACTTAGAGAATCGAAGTTCAAGATGCTCCAACTGAGGCATAGACTTTGCAATTGCAGCTGCTTCTGAATCCCCATCTTGAGGACAAGCATTCAAATACCCATCAGGGACAATTCCCATATGTTGGGAAGGATCTAACCAGTTCATGAAGTTTCGTTTTAGAACCTTAAGATTAGGGCAATTCCTTCCTATCATCACTAGAGATTCATGAGATATTTCATAGCAATAACTAATGTCAACCTCCTTAAGTTTGGTGCATTTAAAGGCTACCTTAGCCATAGATGCATCAGTAACATTTGGACAGCTCTTAATAGATAGCACCTCGAGGTTTGGGCACCTGAAAATGCAATAACCCAAGATTGAATATTGAAGAAATCATCAAAACTTAAAGATTAATTGCTATCAGGCAAGTTTTCACAGAAGTTCAAATTTGATGTTTTCTTTTTGGGGTAATTATAATTTGTACCTTTCTGCTACGAAACAGAGGGCGCGATCGGAGCAGTGTCTGGTGCGGATCTCGGTGAGAGAGCCATCGCTCCAAGCGACGACAGAACGGAGCATCGAATCCATCTTACGCTCGAACTCGGGAATCCACCACCGAGACAACTCAGTTGATGAGTCGAACAAAGCATCGAGATCGAACGTCGAGTTGAGTGAGCAGTCCTTGCAGGCGTTGAGCCAGGACTTGCACACCAACATAGGTCCTCGCCATCGGTGCTCCAGGGTGAGTCGCGCAATGATGTTGATCAAACACTCGTGAGTCAACTCGGACCAGTCCCTTCCCAATAACTCAGTTTCGGTTCCGGTCTCGGTGTCTACCCCATCGCCATTGCCATCGTATCCGTTCATTTTGTTTTGGGTTTATGGTAACCACCGAACTTTCGTGTTCCAAGATCATATCATGTGGATGGAAAATGGATAAAATGATAATTTAGGAACATTGTAGGCTTATTCATAGCCTGTCTATAATTTTTTATTAAATCCCTTACGATTTCTTCTCAAATTCTCATATGGATTTTCTTGCCTAAACTCGATCATAGACTTATCAACGGAGCAGATCAATAAAAAAATAATTTTTTATTAAAAAATAATGACATTTTTAATATAGAAAAGTATAATCCAAATTTTAATATATGCATCTCGAATACATTTAATTGATATTTAAATCCATTTTAAATTGATTGAAATGGATCAAACAGCCACAGAAGCTCTTTGCTCAGTTTAATGGTATAAAATAAAATTAGTGACAGTTTTAGAAAAAATTAAAGTTATTTTTTAAATTTGTAAAAATCAAAATTTATATATTAATTAAGAAAATGTAAAAAAGAATAATTAATTTATTTTAACAACATCCATATAACTATGAATTAAATGAATTTTGGTGGATAGTTGATATTTATAGTATTCCACCTCAAGCTCTATGTCAACTGTTGTAATTTTGGTCCCTCGTTGTGGGTTTGGCTTTAATGCATAAAGTTTGTTCAAAAACAAAATTCTAAATCCAATGCAAACATAAAAAAAAATAAAAAATCTATATTTTTAAAGCGTTCTCTTTGCCATACATTCTTTTTTTTTTTTTTTATTGTTCAAAAAAACAAAATTCTAAAAATCCAATGCAAAAACATAAAAAAAAATAAAAAAATCTATATTTTTAAAAGCGTTCCTCTTTGCCAATACTTCTTTTTTTTTTTTTTTTTAAGATTTAAAATTTTTCTTCTTTTTTTAATTATTTGATTTGGCCAATTTTAAAAAACTAATTTTTTAATTTAATTATAATTTTATAAATAATAATAATAGATAACTTTTAAAGCTTTTTAAATAACTTTTAGCAGTTTTAACCAAATCAAAACGCGTTAAATGTTAATTTTTTATAGTGTTTCCCGTGACATTTTGTATTAAGCCATTTTAATGAAAAAAAAAATACTCAACCAGCTAACAGTTTAAAAGCTAAATGAATCAGCTAAATGGCCTCTAGCAAGATTTTTTCATCAAGGATTCACATCTAAATTAGGGAAATCCGAGATTTATAATTAGGGGGTCAAACAAAAAATTTAAAAGTTAGAAAAGGCAAAATCCCAAAAAAAAATTCTTTTTTTTTTTTTTTAAGATTTAAAATTTTTCTTCTTTTTTTATTATTTGATTGGCCAATTTAACTAATTTTTTTAATTTAATCTATAATTTTATAAATAATAATAATAGATAACTTTTAAAGCTTTTTAAATAACTTTTACAGTTTTAACCAATCAAACCGTTAAATGTTATTTTTTATAGTGTTCCGTGACATTTTGTATTAGCATTTTATGAAAAAAAAAATACTCAAACAGCTAACAGTTAAAAGCTAAATGAATCAGCTAAATGGCTCTAGCAGATTTTTTCATCAAGGATTCACTCTAAATTAGGGAAATCCGAGATTTATAATTAGGGGGTCAAACAAAAATTTAAAAGTTAGAAAGGCAAAATCCCAAAAAAAACAAACCGAATCGCTCTAACTGATAAAGTAAATTTAAAACAAAAATTTCTTTTTACCGCCGGTGGGCACGAAGCCGCCATTTGTCTACTGCATCTAATGGAAAAAATGCAACTTAACTGGATGCAGAAACATATACATATTCAACAGCATTTGCAAGCTAATAAGGCTAGGAATTCTGGAATCACGTAATAGAAGTTATACTATTCTCTTGCCTCCTATGGCTATTCATATAATTAGAAAGGTCTGTGCACTGTATCATTTATCAACAGATCCAACCTTCATCTATAAAATTAAAAAAGCTTTAACAAAGTAATGACTAATAACGAAAGCGAAGATGGGAGAAATTGCTGACTTCCACAACCAAATAAAAACTAAAAAGCCTGTGCAGGCAAAAGCTTGAAATGAGCTATTAAGCAAGGCTCTCGGTCTCAGATGTCATAATTGCAAGACCAATAGGTGAACCTAGTTTGACAGTGATAAACCATACTACTTTCAAATAGTTACCCCCAGTTAAGCCACTTTCATCAGAATAAAGGAAACAGCAATTATAAAGACTTACACCATAAGTTTTTAAACTCATAGTTCCACTTCTATTCAGTATCATGCCACCACCATCAAACACCAAACCAGAGACCTTAACCCTGAATGAGTATATCAAATTTTTGCACTTTTCACTACTGTTCATTTCTCTTATCTTAGCGATTTGCTCAGGAACCAAAAGAAAGCTTATGTAGAAAACGCACAAATAATAGATGATCTAATTTCTAAACCACAATGGCATCATTATTGCAATGACAATAAGTTAGAAAAGAAATCTAAGTTCCAATTTTCTGTGAGACTTGAGATATATATGTAAGCTCGTCTCCCCTATATGATAAAAGATGAACCGTCAGCAACAATCTAACTATCTAAAGCCATTTTTCACCTGTACAAACACAACTAATTTTGTAGACAAATCCCCCCAGTAATGAAAATTTCAGCCATACAAACACATTATTTCACTCTAGTAACAACATCAACCAAGTCTTAGTCCCAGACTAGTTGAGATCGGCTATATGAATCATTTATTTCCAATATCCACTCTTATCAAACTAATAGCAGCCCAAAGCAAAATATAAATCGGAAAACGCTTTGAAATACTTTTTTGTAGAAACAATTTTGAAAGAGAAATTTTACGGTCATTTCACTCCAGTAATGAAAATTTATGAACAGGCAGAATAAGAAAACCTTTAAATTTGAACAAATGACTCAATAAGCACATCCAATAGTTCCAAAACAATTGTAACAAACAAAGGCCACGCTCCATTTTGAATTCATCAAAAATACTAACCCAGGTATAAAAAATCAAAATCACATTCCTCAAATAAGTGATATCTCTTACAGATACAAAGTGGTGAACCAGAATCAGTCATAGACATAATCAAGCCCATCTTAACATAATCCCACATGCCATTCCTTTTGTTTGTGATCAAGCTTGCAGCTAAAGCATCAGTCAACATCAAATTAAGGAAATTAAGCATCAAATTCATCTTATTGCAAAGAGTTCAAACACGATACACCAATTCATGACACTACAGCGTAGAAACTACAAATAACAAGGAACTGGCTCACTAGTACGAGGCATAAAGAGGACGCCTATACTCATCAAAGTATTCTTCACGATTGACAAAAACGATGGCGTACAAAGCATAGATGATTCCAGGGACATAACCGAGGATCGTCAGTAGCACACAAAGCCAAAACTCAACCTACAATATCACATTTAAAAAAAAAAGAAATAAATAAACTAATTTTCAAGATCTGTTTGGCTGAAGAGAAAATTAGAGCTAGAGTAAAAAATTTCGATCTAATGAATTAATTTACTAAACAAAAAACTAAACCAAAAAAAAAAAAGAAGAAGACGTACACTGCAACACCCATGCCTGAGGCAGACGCCCAAAGGAGGAAGCAAAACGGCGATAAGGATTTCGCAGAAGATCTCACACTTGGTAGGCATTTTTCAACTGTAAAATCCAAACTCGAGTATTTTTCTTTGGCTCAGGATTTTTTTTTTTTTTCTTTGGCCTTGAATCTAACAAACAGTTTGATCCTTATATCGCGCTGATAGACAGTGACGAGATCTTAATGAGGAAGAAAACAAAACAAAACAAATCTATTAGACCTAATCTTCTACGACAACCCGCCGGGTACGAAGGTGAGGATAGCTAATAATTTAATGATAAATGTGAGAACTAAATAAATTTCACAATATTTAATAGCGTTAAATCCCATGATGAATCATAATTTATAACATTTGGATATTTCAGTCATTTAAAAAAATTATTCAATTTATCTAAATTATAATAAATTATTGAATAAATTAATTATATTATTCATAATTTATAATATTTAAACACTAAATTTTTCATTAATTACTCTTAATTGTATATAAATTATAAAATTAAAAAATCAATTTTTTATTTTTTAATGCATAAATATGACAAATATTTAATAATATAGTACTTTTTCATGTGATAAATATTTGAAAATAAAGGAGTATAAGTAAATCCTTGATGTTACTTAACTAGTTAATTCATTAATTAATAATCTAATTATGAATTTGGGTTTATTAGATTAGTGTAAATATTATTATACTACCAACGTTTTTATCAAATACATTAACAATGACTTTTATTTTCAAAATTACACCATTTGGTTCATGCATAATAATTCTGTTATATTATAAAATTACACAGTTATTTTTTCTTTTAAATGGTTGTAAAATAGTAAAATACCGTTAAAGATAATTATAATATATATAAATTAGATAATGTAAAGAAAATTGAAGTCTTTATTAATATTTTTTGCCAAAGGGTAGGATTATATAGTTAATGTCTTTAGGGATGTTTTTGACGTTTCTCACTTGACGAAAAGCTAATAATTAGACATTTCAATGTAACAAAATTATAATGCAAAGAATATATTTTAAAAAATTAAAATCTTTATTAATAAAATTTAGTAACTATATAATAATTACTCCTCCTAAATTAATGAGTTTTCTCTACGGGGTGAATTTTGTTATTGAGTGCATGTTGATCTAGATCAGTGATCAGCTGTTGTTCCAGGCAATGGACGGTCTAGATCTAGGAATGTGGTACGACCTATGGTCAGAAACAAGATAAGAAAAGATAGCCAGGTGCTGCTATGAGTGATGTACCTGTACTCGCTAAAATATAACGTGGTAATACATTATCATCATTTCATCATCTGATAGCAATTATCTTTACATGGCTAGTGATGTACGGCAAAGGAAAATTTTTTTAAAAATATTATTTTTTATTTATATTACATTATATTTTATATCGAAGGAGAGGAGTAATCCTTTCTCCCTTTTTCAAAAGTTGTTAAGTTTAGGAGTCCCTCTTTAGAAATGGGATGGTATTAATGAAATGTAAAATACAATGATAAAATTATAAATTTTCTTTTTTTATAAAAATTTATTTTACACTTTTCAAATGAAAATGTTAATAATGCTAGTAGTTTATTTATTACTTTAAACAATATTAATTAGATTCTTAATTTCATTAATTATTAAAAAAAAGAAACTAAAATATTTATTATTTTAAAAAAAATATTTATGATATTATTAATTTTATTAACTATTTAATAAAATAAAGAAATATAGTTAATATCATTAATGATATTAAATCTAACTCCATCAATGCGTTTTCTTCTATATCCATCTGTTTTAGGCCCAAAAAGTGAAAACAAAAGGAAAATAGTCTCTTTTGCTAACGTTCTTTACTTCTTCTTTTCCGCCTTCCCGACTCAGCGCATAGTGCACCTGGCTTGCTTACAGACAGGAACACACTGCCCTATACTCGCAGACTCGACGGAAGACTTCTCACGGCACCCAACTCAAGCTTTTTAACCGCAACTATTCTCACGCGCAATTTCCGCGTGCAAACAGCTTACAATCTCCTTTTCTTCTTCCCTTGTCTTGCTCTCTCGGTTATATTTTTCGGTTACGGTTCTCTGTCAGTTTCCTCTGCAGTTATCTTTGTAAATTTCCATGGAATTTAAGTTTCGAGCTGTGGATGGAAGACCGCGGTTTACGTACGAATCCTCTTCCACTACCGCTGGATACTTCTCTGAACAAGAATTTCGAGGTCCGTACAAATTCTAACCTCCAAAATCAGTACTCTGTTTTCAGGACAGTTAACTTTCGGCCTCATAACTTAAAAATTATACATTCGATGTTTGGTTGCTGAGAAAATTTAGACTAACAGGTTTATATAGCTAGCAATTTTGAGTTTTCAGTTAAAAATTTTTCGAACGATAGGACTTGAAGGAATTATCTCATCTATTTGCATCTAATTCAGTTAGTACACTTTATTGTCCCGGGAACGAAACGGTAAATAAATTGTTTTTTGCACTAATTCTCTGTTTCAGCCGCCTATACAAATATCCTAAACCCGGAGCTAATGCGAAACGAAATGCTCCAGCGCGAGATTAAGAAGGAGCGCATAAGAGAAGAGATAATCACTGGTGAAATTGTGCGGCGTCGAATGCTTGAAGCTGAAGTTAGGAGAGAGCTTATGATGGAGAGAGAAATGGCAATGCGAGCAGGAATAGAAGGAGGCCTCTCATTTGAGGAAAGACTGACCATGGGAATTCGCCCTAGAGTTTCGTGCTCTTTGAACGACCAGTTTTACAATCGGCGACTTGAAATGCGTCCGCCATTTCCTGCTCGTGGCGTTTTCGATCAGTGGCTGCAGCCACCCCGGTTATCAGAAGCTTTGGTTGCGCCTGATGTTAAGCCTGCTTCGGAATATAATCAGTCTAGATTAATAGTACTGGTAAGCATTCCTAATTTTGCATACTCTTATCAGTTAACTATGTTTTTTAAATTTGTAATTCCTTTCTTCTTTATTTAAACTTGCATGTCAAGTGCATGTTAGGTTGTGGAATAGTTTTTCTTGATTTAGTGGATTGGACTTTGTTCTAGCTTTATGAGTCAGAATCAGCAAACATTTTCTCTTGAAGCATTTTCACAAGTTGGTGGAAAGAATACCATGGAGCTTAAGGTACTTAAGGAACAAAAAAAACTAGGGAGTTTATGGTTAAATGTTTTTTAACGGCTCCCCTTGGATCTATCCATTTAAAGTGCATTTCAGCATTGGTTTCAATTCACACATTACATAGTTTTTTGGGGTAATGCATAGATGCTCCAACTGTCTTGATTTTATCCAAATGCAATAGCATTTGCTCATGGAAGTTTTTTGCCTGGACCATGGTTCATGATAGACCACCTTACATGTTGGACCCACACCATGTGAGATGGTCAATGGTGAACCATGGTCTAGGTGAGAAATCCACAATTTGAGATGGTGAACTCAAGTAAATGTGCGCGACTTAAAGGCACATGCACGAATGCTAATGCAGTTGGTAATAAAATTTGGGCCAAGGCAGTATGCTCCCCATAAATTAGTCTAGTTGTGTACTGCAAATCCTAATATGTAAAGCATGGAGTAAACCTGTCGATGGGGATCTCAGAATTCATTGTCAGCACCTTTTAGTTTTTACAGATTGCAAAAACACATTTATGAGATGTTAATTCTACGCTGACCTCAGAGTTATGATTGTTCATGATCATTCTGATTGCTTTCTTACTTCTTAGTCCTTCCTTAGCCCTCAAGAAAAAGCCTCTAGGCCTTAGTTATTTGTGACCCTAGGCTAAAGTTGAATCACAACCTCAGGTGACATTTTGCATGTCCAGGACCAGGGAAACCATAGCTTCAACAATTATAGAACTTTTGGTTTTAGTTCAAGCCCTTTAAATGATTTTGTCATGCCTGTTTTTGAATGGGATATTATAATATGGTTTTCAGCCTGAAATTGTTTTCTGTTTGTTGCAAAGGGATCCAACATGATTAAACAGCATTTATTTTTGGTATTATTGAAGTAATATTGGCATTGGTAGCAGTAAAAGCTGCCACCAAAGACCTTCATCATTATCGATCCATGTCATGCAGAGGGATCCACTAGTGTAGTAGTGCGAACCAGTATGGGAGTCACCAAATCTGTTTATTCAAAATGTGTTATCTATAATGCTAAGAAATGCACTATTCTTGCCACCTTATAAATAAAAGTTTCCATGGCACATCTCTGCATTAAATGTCTTAAATTATTGTGGCTGCAATATTTGAGGCACAGCCCTGTTAATTCGGCTGTTGCCATGGAAATGCTGGTCAGTGTCGCCGAGGACATTTATAATTTACAAATTCGAACACATATAAAGAAGGCAATATGAATGTTCTGTTATGTTCCATCAACTCACTAAAGGCAATATATGATATATCTTGTGCAGAAGTAGGCCAACATTTCTATTGGAAAGATAATGGGTGGGAAGAGAGAACTTCAAATTCCCAGTATATAACGATTTTATCCTTATATTAGAAAATAAATTAGTTAATTGAGATCTGGTGGTCAAACGGACATGTTATTGTTTTAAGAAATCACTTCATCAATTTCTGCAAGCAATTTTTATATGTTGCCTTAGAATCAAGTTCTTTCAAGAAGCTTTGTTTCAGGTGATCAGGTCTGATGTTAAATTTATTGGTTTGGTTTATGATTGAAGAAAAACTTATTGGAATGTTTGATTTTTTGGAAGAAATGCATTAGCAGGCATGGGTTGACAAATTATTCTTTTAATTTTTACAATGAGTGGTTACTTTACTTAAATTATATCAATGTCACAGTTTTTAAGTGAGAACATTTATCTGTATTAAACCAAATGTGATTTCTTGATTTACTGATGGCTTTGACTTTTGAAAACTACCTAATTGTGATTCTGAATTAGTGTTACTTTCTTGCTTGTGAGGGCACTCTTACAATTCTTCCAGCAAGTAATGTTACACGACTGCAGGTTATATACTGTGTTTGAGTATTATGTTGCAGGCGAAGCCTGATCCAAATCTCTGTCGGGCAAAGCGAAAGGCTGCAACAATACCTGCAGGAGATGCTGGGGAGCTCTGTTTGGCTGGTTTAAAGAAGAAACCCAAGGAGGAGTGGAGTTGTGCCCTATGTCAGGTTAGTGCTACAAGTGAAAATGGTTTGAATGAACATCTTCGAGGGAAGAAGCACAAGGCCAAAGAAGCAAGATTGAGAGCAACTAAGATGGCGAAAAACCTCAGTGCCTTACAATTGCCAAAGAAAACTGCAAAGCCAGCCGAGCTTACTATTGGTGTTTCATGCACAGAACTAGAGGCAAAAGTTGAGGAATCCCTTCAAGTTATTAAGAGTAATTACACAGAAAAGAAAATAGGGAATGAAAAAGATTCAGGGAAGAAAAATGAAAAGCAGTTGAAGCAGAAAAATAAGGGCGCAACAAGTGTGAAGAAAGATGTGGCAGCAAAATTGCAGAGAGAGAAGAGGACAGAAGAATTTAGAAAGAAGAAGAAATTTAAGTTCTGGTGCGAAGAATGTCATGTTGGTGCTTACTCTACTATGGTGATGGAGGCTCATAAAATGGGGAAGAAGCATGCAGATCGTTTGCGGAAACTTGATCAAAATGGGAAAACTGTCCTGGGCAATGCCAGCATGGAATCATCTAAAGCTGATCGTAAGGCAAAGAATGACATAATTGTGGCCGATAAAGCAAATGAGAATTTGACTGACAATTCCATAAAAAAGGAATCAAAAAACAAAAACTGTTGCAGATAATGAAAAGATAACAGAAAATGCAGTTATAATTGCAGATGGATGAGTGGCAAACTAATAAGCAAAAATTTTCTCGGTGCCTTTCGGAAGGTACCTCTCTGGACATAGACTTTGAAGTTCAAGGTTCCTTTATTTGGTTCTGTATATTTAGATTTAGTAAACACATGTATGCTGTATCTTATTTGAGTCATGAAATTGATGAAATAGCACCAGAAGCAATTGACTCAGCCTCAAGATTGGATAGATCATGATTGAAATTGTTATCATGTTCCTTTGTAGGTTGGATTGGAAGTTGAAAACTCTTCTTACAGGGTCTTTAAACATGGACTTATTTTCACAACAGATATCAGCATTGAACAATTGATCTACACCTTTGGAATTGGCATCGAGTCAAAGATGCAAAGATCCTGGAGGTAACTGTAACAAGCACTTTTTGCTCAAACCATATATAATAACTATTTAGTGTTTTTCCCTTTTCTTTTTTTGTCTTGCCCCTTGTCTTTGCTTTGCAAAACGCCAGATAGTTCAAATGGCCTAGCCTTTTGACCAAGTTGTGGGTTTGAATTATGATAATCTTTGTGTTTTTCAAAAATATATATAACCTTAAATGGCCAAGTGGCCAAGGGTTCTAGATATTGTAGATGTTTACACTCTAAAATTCATCAATTATGGGTCTTTGTATTTGAGGCAAAAGTCTATGGAGTCTGTAACTATTATCAATGATTAAAAGGGCATAAATTCACTCTATAGTTTATCAAAAAAAATTTTTAGCACTTCAAATTTTAGGGAGCACCTATTATATCTTTGAAGTTACGAATTTAGTAACAGTATACAATTTTGGCTTTTATATTGGAAATGACATCTTTTTAGGTCTTTGGCTCTATATGCAAAATATTAGTTTGATTTGTGGTTAATACATTTTTAAAATAATATTTTTCGCATTTTTAACTATCCAATAAGTTTTTAATAGATCTAATTTTATAAGTTGAAGTGTTTGATAGATACAATTTTACAAGTGAAGTGTAAATTGATCAAAGTAAAAGTTGAGGATAGTATAAGATTTTTTTATACAGAATGAGGGTGAATTTATGCATTTGGAGATGAAAAACTCCGTTGATTGGAACGTAAGGTGTTAGATAATTTTAAGGATTGTGGAATGAGGAATACAAAGTGAATGTTCTAGAAGAGAAAGACACCTCACACTAGCCAATTTGAGTGCCAAGATGCCGCTTCATTACCAAAGGCACCAAGTACACAACAACTTCTGTAAGTTCCTCGTTTGAAAATTTGCAGAAGACCCTACATTATCACTACAAAATCTATTCTACGCATATTTTATCTCACTTTATTTTCATCGTAATTTTATTTTATTGCCTTCAATTGTCTGTATCTACTTTCATTATTTCTTCCAAATCTAGCTTAGTATTTTTTTTTTTTTTAACATAGTTCTAGCGTTTTCTTTTATATTTGTATTCCTTTCATGTTAATCTTCATATCCATAACTACTGGTGTTGAATTTTCTGGTCAGTGTTCTTCTGTTAAAATATCAGCTCCACTTATTGGAACAGATTCTGCAGTGGCTATTCTCCGTTCTTCATTAGATCTGTATCTATTTCTCTTGTTGTTTGCCACCTATACTCTTAAATTTAATTCCAAAAGGTACAATTCACCTATTGTGAATACCCATTAAAAACTCAATTAGTAGAAAACCAAAATTTGAACTTTCTTTTTTTCCCCTATCTTTAAGATAAGATTAATCTCAAAGAAAAATAAAAAAATTGGGAAAACAATAGGGAGTGGCGTCTATTTTGTATTGCTAGTGGAAGAATTACAGCCTACTGGCAATTGTCTAAACACGTAATGATACAGGAACATGTGAAAATTGCATTTAAAGTGAAGATCGGTGGCCATTGTTTTTCCACCGAAAGCAACAAATAATGTCAAACGACCCCATAGTTGACGTCTGCCCGTATAGAAAAGGTATAGCTAAAGAGTCATAAACGAGCTGTCGAATTGGTCATTAGTCTACCCTCATACGTACGCTGCCCATTAAAGAATCTGCCACACTTCTCAATTGTCGTAATCGATAACTATTCTACCCCTCAAGTAACGCAAAGTATAGAATAATTGTGCCGGCCTGAATATGCAAAATGAACTATAATTCCCTCAAATTTGTTCTATTAAAACTAATGTGTCCATCAAATAGACAAACTAGCAAAATTTTAAACCTAGCCAGAGGCATGCTGATGAAAAGATAAAAAGAACCAAGAATTTGCTACCTGAACACCAATTCATCTGTAATTATAATATGTGGAACTATTTCTTTCTTTACAAATAAGAGAAAAATGAAAATGTGAGTTAACCATAACAAGGCTAGGGAACTTTTCCAACCTCGCCAAATGTGACTAAGTTGCAATTGAAATAAGAACAAAATCAAACTCTCAGAGCAACCTGATCTTGCCATGAAATCTTCCTCTTCCCTGCCCTACTCGATCCATTTCCGACTGTCCTACAAGCTGATAACTTCATGTCGTTGTGTTGATCATCACTTCCACCTCTCATTAAACATATCTTTGGTTCCTCTATTCTCATCGTATCTCCGTTTGCCTGTAATTCTTCCTCCTCCATCTGCAACAAGTTACAATAATAACATTAGCTTGTAACAAAATGATGATGTATGAATTCATGGCTAACGTCATTTATAATGGTTATAATTGATTACCGAAATCTGGTTCAAGTCAAAACTTGGTGTATTGTTTCTAACAGCTGCCTCTTTCCCACCGTAAATCCGTTCCTTTTGATTTAAGTCCGGAATTGTCACTGAATTACGCAATGCAGGCTCCTTTCCCATGCAAGTCTTATGCTTCTGGCTCAAATCAAAATCTTGAGCAGGGTTTCGCAAAGTGGCTTCCCTTTCACTATAAATCTTTCCCTTCCTGTTTAAATCAAATCGGGGGCCTCCGCGCTGTATCGCAGCATCATTTCCAGTGTAATTCCTGTCTTTTCTTACAGCTCTAGTTCCATTTGCTAGGCTTTGCCGCTGCACATGTTTTGGCTCAGGGGCAGGATTTTGAGACTGGTTTTGCATCAAATACTTGTATCGTTGTCTCAGAAATCTACCATTTGAAAAATACAACCTTTGAGTGACATTCAATTTCAATCCCAATACAAAATTGCAAATCCGCAAATTAAAAAAACATGTAATATAATATTAAACCAGTCATATAAATTTTAATAAAAAAAATTCCCAACTTTACTTATTTAAACAAGTTTACCTGACTTCTGCCATTAGGTTCAATTTTTTCTGTTTCATGGTCTGCAATTTCTTTTTCTGGTCTTCTGTTTCCTGAAGAAAGCATAATAATAGATCCATCTATTACTAACTGAACTTATTGCATAAATCCATAATTAAAGCTCAAATACACCTTCCCTCCCCCAACACAAAAAAAGTTTCTGGAGAAAGGTTAGGAACCCAAACAATAGGATTTTCAAACTACAAACAGGACATAAAAGATTAAAAGGCAAGTTCTTAGTAAACCATATCAATCAACACAAATTCAAAGGAAAGTGAATAACACTTGCAAACAAATTAAATTGACGACATCAAAAGGTATAATTAATAAGTTAAACCCCCAAAGATAAGTGCTACATCTCAAGACAGCTCCAACCAAGCAAGAAAAAAAGCATTTTTCTGTGAAATTCTCAAGGCAGGGAACTTTCAGATTGAAAATTTTCAATCAATCAAACATACAGAATATAACTGTGAAATAATGATCCCAATAAACCACATAAATCAAAATATATAAACATGTGCACGAATAAAGAGGCAACATAAAATCACAGATCAAAAACAGAAATTATTGATAAACCCATGATAAGTCACTAAAGAACGAGTCAACTTATCCGTTTGGTCGTTGGCCAAGTCATGAAACATTAAAGATCATACATATATCCCAGAAAAAAAGCCCCAACAATAAATACTTAGCTTGTGGGTTTAACCTCAATGAAACTTAAGAAATTGGAATTTCCATTTTCCACCCGTCCTACCCAGTTCTTCTCTATAACCAAGCAAAAGGTAAGGCAAGATGTACAAAATTTTGTACAAAAAGCAAAATAAAATAGAAAAGAATTAATTTTTATCCCCTTAATTATATTTGCCCAGAAAACAATCAAGCATGGCAAACCTCTAATACATAAAACCTAAGAATACATGGAAAGAACCCCAGAAAAGCAAATCCCATAAAAAATCAGATCTGATACAAAAATCCCACAGCAGAAACAACAAATTCAACTAAACCCAACAAGCTATTACCTTAAACAACTCCATATAGTCCTGCATGAGACTCTGATGCCTGAGCCTGGTTCTTCGATCCTCATACATAGTCGAATATGGAGAAGGAGAAGATTCCATAGCAGCAGCTACCCCTTTCATCCTCTTCATGATTAGATCAAATCAGATAAAGATAAAAAAAAACCCACAAGAAAAAAACTAAAGACCTAGGTGGGGGAGGAGAGAAAGAGAGATGGAGGTAGAGGGAAATAAAGGAGGGAAGAAAGATGAATAAGAAAGAAAGAGAAAGAGATGGACAAGAAATAATAAAAGAAGGTAAGGAAAGGAAAGAAGAGGGTAGATAGAAAGAAGGAGAGAGAAACAAGAAAGAGAGAGATGGGAAGGTTCTCGCTTTCCTGTTCTCTCTGTGAAACTCTGACCAAGACAAAGAAAACCCAAAGAAGCCCACATAATTCGGTGAAAAAAATGTTTCTTTTGAGAGTTGAGACAGTGATGAAGATGGGATTTTTTGGGGGGTTGCAGAAGGGTAATTGTGGCATAGCTTGATGTAATTTTTATTTGTTGTAGGAGAAGTGAAAGAGTGTTTTTGAGAGGTGGGTTTGGTTGGACGACAACATTTGAAGACATCTACTAATACTATCTCTTCTCTCTTCTTTTCTTTCTTTTTTTTTCTTTTTTTGTTTTTCTTCTAACATAAATTTTGGTCCAGCTGGGCCATTGAAGAGAGAGAAAGAGAGAGTTGGGTGGTGTGGACTCTTCCTTGTTTTTGAGGGCGTGGAGTTTCCATGTTTTCTCTTCTTTCTTTGTGTTTTTTAGGCTCTGTGACTGTGTAGAGAGATATAGAAAGGAAAAGAAATGTACCCCCCTTTCTAGAGAGAGAAAGTGAGAGTGAATGAGATCAATGGGTTATGGGTGGGGGGCTGAAAAAGCAAAGCATAGATAGATAGAGATAAATGGGATGATGCTGTTTTCTGATGTGTTGTTGTTGCTGTTGTTTCAGCAATTGTTGCTACTACCTTTTTTTTAGGCTTTGAGAGAGATAGCAGATGCTTTTCATTTTCTATATTATTATCACACCTGGTCTATTCTCTTGCTTTTACTCTTTTGCCCCTCTACGCTTCCTTTGTCAT
The DNA here is from genome assembly GCF_014843425.1 of Jatropha curcas. The sequence continues at coordinate 188,304 of NW_023590635.1, read as the reverse complement.
CAAGAATGCTTCCTTTTCTGTCTTTTTTTCCCACTTAGCCTGCCAGAATCTGGCTGTTAAAAAACGTAAAGAATTAAAGAAAACCCCGTTTTGGCTGATACACAAACAAATTTAATCTTGAAGCCATTAATATTATATTGTTGAAGGGTTGAGCGGTTCCCTTCCCATGGCTATCAAATTTAACTTGTTCTGGGGCAAATTGGTAAACTTTTGCAAAACCCATTCTATAAATCTATCTCATCCTTTGTCCACTATGGATGCAAGTCCCTAGTCCCTACCTGTTTATCCACCTAATGACAGAAAAAAACTTCATTTCTTTAATAAGTATGGAGTAACCATCTTGAAATATCTGAATTTATCAAATTTGATCCAAGTCTTTTATTTTATTTTACTTTTTTGATATGAAGCCTCTGAATTTTTGTTAAATAGTTTTATTTAAATTAAGATTAAAGAGTGATAATGATATATTTAAATTCATAATCCTAGCAGATGCACAATTATAAATTTTATTACTATAGTGATCTACCATCACCATTTTGTGTATCACTGATGATCCATATACAACTTAAGTGAAAGGAAAGCAAAAAGGTTTCTGGTTCTCTCTCTTGAAGTTGGCTTGCCTTCTCTTGCAATTTTGTCGGCAACCAAGTTAAGTTCCTCTCTCTCTGTCTCTCTCTCTGGAGTATATTCTTTTTGGAAATTGATTTATGAGAGGAGGGCAGAGATGGAGAGGTGGTGTTTTGGATTTATTATCATTTGAGAGAGATGAATATAGGTTAGGTGTCTTCCTCTCCTTGCCTTTCTTATTTGTCTTCAATGCCTGTAAAAATGGTTCCATTTCATAGCATCGAGGTAGGAAGTTACATGACATGGACACTTGAGACTGATTTATTTTACTTTTTACTTTTAATTGTTTTTTAAACTAATTATATCAAGAAAATTTAAATATTATCCTCAAATCTATTTATCAATAGAGGTTAAAAACTAATTAGGTTTTACTACAATGTTTTCATTCATGTTGATGATGTCATAAATATAAAAATAATTAAGTAATCTTAGATTTTTATCAACATTTTTTTTGTACTTCTTTTTTGTGTGTTTTGTTATTTCTTTCTATTATAGATTAGTCCCATCAATAAACCAATTTCCTAATTATGGGTAACATATGGTTTTTTTTTTTTTTTCTTTAACTAATAATGTTTTTTTATTTAACTTTTTAATAGTGGTTGATAATTAAAGCTTATTAATTATTTTTTTTTTTTTTTATGTGGAGGCAAGATAAGTTTGAGTGGTTTGATTTACATGGCTAATAATTTTCATGATAGGTAATTTTTCAATAGAGATGATAGGTAAGTAGTTGATTACTAATAAACTGTATTAACCTCATAAAATTACTAATATATTTTTTATTTTTTAAAAAATTAACATTTTGGTATCATCATTTGATTTATAATTATTTAAATATAATAATTAGCTATCAAATTTGAAAATTCTTTAAAAAAACTATATAATATATGATAATTTATGAAAATAATTATAATTTTAATAGCCATTTAATATTTCTGTTGGGATCTATTGTTAGAATTTTACTAAACATTTATCGTTTAACAAATGTTAGCAGTTAAGGCTAACTTGATTTAAAGTTTTCTCATATCAATGAAAAAATTTGATGCAACAACTAACAATATGCGCAAAACTGATTTTGAAAAAATATTTCAGATGCTTAAAATCAATTTGAAAGCAATTAAAGTTCAAATTTCAATCTTTTTTCAAAATAAATTTTGGATGTATAGAAAACTCAGTTGTTTTTTTTTTTTTTGAAGAGAAGAAAACTCAGTTGTTATATCTACTGGATCAATTAAAAAATAATTTTAGTTGCAGTTTGAAGACCCAATGGGCCTTCGTTTTTCTAAAATGGACCTTAATTTTATAGACCGTAAACGATACGTTTAGAACCAACGTTGGATTAGTTTAACCTCATATCCAGTATCCACGTGTCACATACAGCATAGAGGGAGCCACGTAGATGTTAACCGGTAAATATCAAACGAAGCTGACACGAGGATATACTGAATTAAGATTCTATTAGATTTTAAAATTTTAATGATATTTAATTTAGATTTTTTTGAAGTGTATTAAAATTTTGTGGTATTCAATTCACTCTTATAAGATATATAAAAATATAATGATAATTAATTATGACTTTTTAAAAGTTCATATAAATTTGATGGTATTCAAAAAATTATTAATTTGAAAAAATTTTATAAAATTATTGATTTCATTGGACTTTAAGGCGCTAGGTATAAATAAAAAAGCCATTTACAAATTCATCCTCCAACTAAAAGATTTCAAAACTCTTTTAAAATCTAACAGAGTCTTAATTCAATATACCCTTTAATAAAGATGTAATATCCGTTTAAAATTTTATTACTCGTGTCCGTTCTAAACTCATTTAAGTACTCATATTCGAACCCGTTTAAATTGTCATATCTGTCTAAAATGCATCTAAAGTACCTTTTAAACAGATAGGATGCTTACGAATCTTAAATTATTCAAATCTGAATTTATTTAAAATACATTTTTTTACTAATAATGAATAGGATGTCCATGGATAGATTACCCGCAGGTACCACTATCAAACCTATTTAATATAGCAATTAATGGGTAGCGGATATCCAAATATCTATACACATATCCTACATGTATCCATTATGGGTGTAATTTCACTATTCATATACATTACAGATAGTAATTTATTATCCATATTCGTTTAAACCCTTTTATAACTACTCATATACTCTTTAAAAGAATCGGAGCAGAGTGGATACCATAAAATATTTGTACCCACTTATATCCCTACACCTTAAGATGTAAAACAATGTATTAATTATTGGATTAATTTTGAATTAATTCATATGCTAAGAATTTGATATTTTGACAAAAACTAATATTAATGGTACTTCAAAATTTTCAAAATTAATTTGCTATTTTTTGAAATTTTTTTACGTTGATTTCAATTAAATAATGATTTAACTAAATAAAAATTTGAAAAAACTTTGAAATAGTCAAAGAGCTGAAGAATACAATTTGTCGTTATTGCAGCCGAACCACTAGGCTCCATGAGCCGTAAACGACGGGTCGTGCATCAGTTTTAAATTAATATAAAACCGCCTCCTTAGGCAAGCTCTGGTAGTTGGTGCATGTCCTAGCTAGCGGTGGTTGCTAGTTTTCGATTTTAAATATATATAATGGATGTTCCAACGAGACGGTCATAGTTTAGTTAAGGGACAAAAAACCTATAGTCTTATAACTACATTGTGACTATTTTGAAAGCATAAGATAACTGCCGGTGACGCTGGCCGTTATAAGTCTTTTATTATTAGCGACGGTAAGGTTTTAATAACGAAAAAAAAAAAAAGATTTTGGAGAATATGACGCATTTACTTTTTAGTTCCTCATTATTTTTCAGTTTTTCTATTGGACTCTAAAACCTTGTAATTTGTTCGATTAGGTCCTGAAATTAATTTTGATTATGTATAGAAAAATCACTGTAATTCCATCAAAGTCAATCAAAATCTAAAAAAAAAAAATCTCATAAATTCCACAAAACTCTATGTAAAATTCTAATAGAATCTGTAGAAATTTTAGGAAATCCTTCAATTACATCAAACTCAACAGTTCATTTAAAATCTTACATACTCCTAATCCAATACACCCCTAAGTGTATGTTTGAGAAGGAGAGGAAAGAAAATAAGTGAGGAAAACAATGAAAGGTTGTACTATTTATTTTAGTTTTTAGTAGTTAGATTTAGTATTTGGTTTTTAGCATCTTCTATTCGATTTTGTCTTCAGTAGAAAAAATAAAATTGTTTCAATTGAGTCTAGTTTTTATTAAGCTCATATATATATAAATTTAAATCAGCTTAAAAGTAGCTGAAAGCCGATAAATCGAATCAAAACGATTAAATTAAACCAGCTTAGGTCAGGTTGACGATACATGGCAATAATAAATTTTGTTTTCACAGAGAAAAAGAAAGAAGGAATTAATTGAAAGAGCATTTATCATGTAGATGAAAACAGAAAAAAAAAAAAAAAAAAAAAAAAAAATGTAGATGAAAACAGAAAAAAAAAAAAAAAAAAAAAGAGGATTAGAAAAACACTTGTTGAAATACAAGTAGGTACCTAAAAAAAAAAAAAAAAAAAAAAAAAAAGAGATTAGAAAACACTTGTTGAAATACAAGTGTACCTACAACTCATAAAAGTAGGCTTGAAAGAGTTGTATATGGTCTGTCTCCAGACAAATAATTAACCTTAGACTCCCATCATTTCTCGGACTTGGCAAAACATATCCCATTCCTTCGAAAACGACACTTGCTGGGCCCATGAAAATGGGCCGGCTCCACCCAAAATCCGCTTCATGTATAGGGAGTTTCATCCAACTCACAATATTCAGATTTGGACTCCTGAATGTGCTGGCCCCTCGCTTCAGAGCCGTTAGATCAGGCTGCATTTGTAAAAAATCAAGGGCTGATCTTAAATATTCATCATCCATTCCTTTTAGTGCTGAATGGATTTTTTCTACTATCTTCAATGGGTTTGATTGGACTTCCTCAGATGAGGTTTTTACTGTAGCGGTAAATAAAACATTGCCAAAGTAACCGCGTGGTAATGGAGGACGCAATCTGAACCGTCCATCAGTTGCAATATAGAGTTTTGTAGCTTGGTCATTGGATAGGCCACGTGCCTTGCACATGCAACGCCAAATATGTGCAGCTAGGGTTTCGTAAGTGCTGTGGCGAACCATTCCGTTCTCATTTTTTTTAAACTTCGACTTGAGAGTGGTGAGCTGATCAGGTGTGATCCTGAGTATTTTAGTTGAAGTGGGTTTAGCGTTTAATTTGATAGGGGTGATCATGGACGGAGGGGGATCATACTCTACATGATGGAAAGTAGGAGTGGGCGGAATTCGAGCACTAAGTAGTGTCCGCTCGATGAACGGTGAAAGGGTAATGGAGTTGCCACGTGTTATCTCAGACCATGAATTGATGAAATGGATGGCAGAAGTACCATCTGCTACGGTATGATGCAGGCACACACCAAGACATACCCCTCCACATCTGAAATAGGTTACCTAGACAGCAGAAGAAACAAAGGGGTGAATTACTATAAGTAAAATTATCGTTGAATCTACGTTACTTTTAGAGATTTGCTTATTTAGAACGATAATATGATTTCGTCCATAAATCAAACCAATAAAATAGAATTTCTTTTTTCGCTATAAACGACGGTGTTTTTTATCATATATAAAAAAAATGATGAATTTTAGAATAAATTTTAAAAAATTTATATTTTAATTAGTTTGATCTATAAGTAGAGTTATGAATCTGTCTAGGCAAATATTTTCTTTACTTTTTACTGTAGATATGATGAAAAGTAAGTATTAACTTGCCTTAAAATCACTCCATAAGCCTCTTCATGGACCAAATCAATGAAAATATATATATATTTACTGAATTGATGATATATTAATTTGATCTATGAGTAGAGCCATAAACTTATTATAAGTAAGTCTAATCTTAAATAGCAGCGCTCTGTTAGGCTCACAGAATCAAGTATTGTTTAATAAAAAATCTATTTTAATAGTAAGTAGTTGTTCTAATATTTATTAAATATTTTACTAGGGTTTTAAAGTTTCATATTCTATTTTTTCAAATTTTTAAGTACTAATATAAACGTTATAGCATCGAATATTATAAATAAAGCATTATATTAAATGTTATTAGTGAATAAGGGTTTAATGAAAATTTTAATGGTCAAAAAGATTGGAACGAACTTGAGATCTCTTATTTTCCATATTGTCGTGGACACGTATATTAACTAATTTTTTTGACAGAGCAAAATAGAAACAGTAAGTACATATATTTGTTGGATAGAGGGAGTTATGTATCTTATTATGTACTAATTAGGAGTACCTGTACGGCCAGTAATGGGTAAGAAGAGATATCCTCCGATGAATAGCCATCCATAGTTGGAACAAGTTGCATCATCTTCAAGCTAGGAGTAAAATCACCAAAATCATCTATAACAGAACCTGTTTCAGCTTCGACGAACAACACTCCCTTTGCATTACACTCTATATCAATTCTACCATTTTTATCAGTACGTAACCTCCCTGCCAATGGGTAAAAGGGAACCAGAACGTGGCTTAGAGCTTTCTTAAGGACCTCAGAGTCGAAAAAGTTAGAAGCACCGTTTGGCTTGTAGAAGTATACTGTTGGGATGTGAATTGTTGGAACTAAAAGGTCTAAGTTTGAAGTCCATATGCTTGTTCTTGGTGTATCTTTTGCAGGCAGTACAATGCTTGATTCTTTGACACTAATTTTCATCTCCTTAAGAGCCATGCACCTGAAAAATTAATTACATGAAGTGTATATATATATATATATATATATATAGAAAAAGAGAGAGAGAGAGAGAGAGAGAGAGCCCATTCATGAGTCTGTGACATTCTATCCAACAGATAACGAGTCATTCAGACAAATTAAACTATATATATATATATATATATATAGAAAAAGAGAGAGAGAGAGAGAGAGAGAGAGACACATACACACACACACAAGAACACAAGGGATTAATAAAATGCTTGTTTTAGAAATTTTAGAAACTGGAAAGAGTTACCTGAAGGACAACGAGAGAAAGACTTGCAGTTGCAGACTCTAAAATTTGTACACAACACACGCTTTCAAGGCGATGTAGTGCTAAGTGATGGTGATATTTATAAAAGGATCAACATAGATGCCCGATTCGTCTTTAACTTTAAGTCACTGTCATATTATAATATAATCTCAAATAGTACAGTATAGGGCCAGTAAATAATTGTAGACGAACGTGTACGGTTGGAATGGTAATAGCATGTGAAGAATGGAGATGACAAAAGTGTAAATGCAATGCAACTCCTGGGCTGTGGCATTGGAGCACAACGTTTTGCAAGGCTAAATAAAATATTTAACCCCTAAATTTTGAAAAAGAAAAAATTTGTGACATCCCAGACTATAAAATTATCTTTGTGGCGCCCTGAATTTAAATTTTTATAACAATTTCCTACTTCTTTATATTAAAAACAATAAATTTTAAGATTTTTTAACTAAAATATTAGTTTGATACTTAGTCAATATAACTTTTTAATTTAATAATTTTATATTTTTTAATTTTTCAATAAGTTCAATCCATTTAATTTTATAAGATAACGTGTTCAATGAGTCAAATAAAATATTTAATAAATATAATTTTATAAATTAAAGTGTTTAAAATATTTTGTGAGAAATATATAAGTGAATTTATGTATTGAGCCGTTTTTGCAATTAAAATTTCTTTTTGATTTAATACTCATGTTTTGTTTCTTCTTTTAATTGAGGATTTGTTGATTTCAATCTAGTTCTTTTACAGATTTCAAGTCTAGGTTACCTCCTCCCATTTTACCCAAATCGATTCGTTTCTGATTTTTTTTTTCCTTCTTTGCTCCTGTCATTATGGAAGTCACTTACACCTATTGCCTGCTTTATTTCTTATACGTTGTAGCCAATGGAATTCTTATGGCCCACCATGATTCTAAAATATATCCGTGACTTGGAACGATTTGTTCCATTCATCAGCGCCCTTCGTAGAATTATGGTCCACGGACTAAATAATTGCGTTTTTATATTATATTATTTTATTATTATTATTAAAATATAAATTTAATTGTTAATTTATAGTTACTTTTCTTGATTTTTGATAGGAAATTTATTTGATTTAATAATTGATTGTTAATAATTTTTACATTTGCAGGTATACATTATTCATTATAAGTTATTCGTTGTTCTCGCTTATATTTTAATTTTCATATATAAATTTCTTATGAATTCAATCATTTTCCTCAATTAATTTTAATTTAGTATATTATCCAATCAATATAGTCACGATCACTATCGGTATTTATATTTTTTTATGTATTTTTTTCACGTTTTTATAAACTAAATATTTCCAAATTAATTTTTAATATTACTGAAAAATGAATTATTGAAAAAACATTTTATTTCCGTTTACAATTTTTTATTTCTAAACTCTGACCCTTTATTTGGATGGATGCATATTTGTGAATGAAGGAAAATAACTATGGAACATATCTAGGAAAATGTATTTTTCATTGTTTGGGAAAAATGAGGAAAATATTGAAGGAATTAATATTTACTTATTTTCCATTGAGATCCCAAGTTATGAATCTCTCCAAATAACCTAAATTAATTAATAAACTTTAAGCCTTTCATAAATACTCCATAATTTAAATAAATAAATAAATAATTGTCAACTTGCAACAAAACATTTATTTTCCTTTAAAATTTTTCCTGTTTCAAACAAAGAAAAGAAAAATTATTTATTTTTCCCTTCATTATATCTAAATACAAGTGTGGAAAATAACTATCGAAAAAAAAAAAAAAATCCTTCGTTATTTTCCTTTATTATTTTCTTCGCTCCAATACTTTCCTTCCTCCGTCTTCCAAACAAACGGTTAGTGAACTTCATAACATATATATCCCCAAAATTTCCGAGGAACTATTTTTAGCCTCTAATCGTGGACGATGACACAACCACCATTGTTGGTCTAGTCGAATGGCGTCAAGAAAGCGAAAGAAAATGACACAATTTTAGTTATTACTCATTTATTGACCAACTACCTCTGTTGTCTTAACTATTTTGAAATCGACATAGACAATGACAGCCTCCCTCCATAATAAATTTATTTATCCATTTTTATCATTTGTAAAATAAAATATATTAATTAATATTATCTTAAAAATCTCTCTCTTGGTAATATAATTATTTTTTTCAAAAATTTATTATAAATTAGATAAATCAAAAAGCTTTAAGGGACAAAAAATATATATATATAATATGACAATTATTTATGCACCCACTGAATATATTGTATGCCAGTAAGATGTGGGACGAATTCTACCATTCAAAAGGCATTATCAATAAATTGAAACGCCACCTACCAATTCAGACGAGTCATTGTCTTTCTTTTGTGTTGGATATGATACTACAATGCTCATATTCTGATGGAAAAATGTGGAATTCTAACTTATTTAGGGAGTTGGTTTAACAAATGAGTTAAGTTAGAAACTTTATACGGTGAAATGGTCTGGATAGTTGAAAGAAATTCGAATAAAAATGTATTTGTTTAAGAGAAATTTTAAAATGGATGGCCTCCTGGAAGAAATTTCAAAATGAGTTACCTCATGGAAAGTTTTTTATTTCATCTACAGAACAAAACTATTTAGATATTATCAATCCAAATTCAGAGTTGTCTCATTTAAATTTTAGTTTCATTCCCAATTGAAATATACCGGTAATTCACAGATAATAATAGTCTTTTTGTTTAGCAAGTTCTTCTTTTTTTTTTTTTTTTTTTTTTTTTTTTTTTTTTTTTTTTTTTTTTATTACTCTTTTTGAATCGATAGACCTTTTGTTTGATCTTAAATATATTTGCAATATTCAGGGGCCAGAAGCACCGTTTGGCTTGTAGAAGCATACAGTTGGAATCGCTGCATTTAATTATTTTGCAGTTTGATGAAGAAGTTGCTGGACTTTGTAATTTTTATTATTGTTGTTGGATTAATTACATTTTCACTGGAGGTTGAAGCCAAGGATCTAAAAGGGGGAAGGAAAGAGAAATTTAGAAATCTTCAGACAGTACTTGCAAAGAACAGAAGTAAAGAAATGGTTTGCTTGCTACAATTAGTATATGGGTTCTAGAATTAGTTAATGCAATGTTTATTGATTATTTAATGCCAACACAGAAATCTGTCACCATCCTACACCTAAACCTTTAAAAGAAGTATGTCTATAAGTAAAATCTACTATATCCATATCCACGGGTAAATGTTCCCGAACCGTCGGTTTTGGTTTTAGAATCAAACTGAAAATTGACGATTCTAGTTATAATTTAAAATTGCACGGTTACGATTTTAAGTTCGATTTCTCAGCGGTTTGAAATTGATGGTTTCGGCAGATTCTCCGATTGATTTTCTGGCGAATCATATAATTATAAAATAAAAAATTATAAAATATTTTTTTTATTGAAAATTGAAATATTTATGAAATAATTTTCAGAAAAAACTTTAAGAAAAATTAATAAAAAGACTTAATTTATTTGTTTAAAAAAGAAAGGCTTGAACTTTTTTTTCCCTTAAGAAAAAGGGTTTAAACTTAATTTATTTTTTTAAATGAAAAAAGGTATTTATGATAAGTTCAAAAAATCAATTGTTCACAAATACCCTTAAAACTAGTTGTTATATAATTGTTAGAAGATTAATTTTGGAATTTCACAAAAATATTTGAAAAAATAATAAAAAAAGTTATAAGAATTGGATGGAACTGCCGATTCGAACTGTCAGAACCACCGTTTCTAACCGGTTGAAAAAACTGTCAGCCGGTTCTTAAAACCGCTAGTTTATAGTTCCTCAAAAAATTTAGAATCGAAACAGACCGCAAATCCCTGGTTCTGATTTCAGTTCGGACTGATTTCGATTCTTCACAATTCTAATTTCGGTTCGAATTCCCACCGGTTCCAAAAAGTGAATGTATTCATTCACAAGTTTAATCAAACAGCTGGTATGCATAAAAAGAAAAAGTGAATGTATTCATTCACAAGTTTAATCAAACAGCTGGTATGCATAAAAAGAAAAAGTGAATGTATTCATTCACAAGTTTAATCAAACAGCTGGTATGCATAAAAAGAAAAAGTGAATGTATTCATTCACAAGTTTAATCAAACAGCTGGTATGCATAAAAAAGAACAACTGTCATTCAATATAATCTGACAAGTCTGGGTGGATTAATACATCATTCAAATAGATAAAAATGAGATTTCTACAAACTACTATTAACCCGAAACAATCAATCTATCATTTGAGTTAATTCATTACAAACTAAAGCCTTCCATTGTAGATAAACAAAATACAAACCCATATCCTAAAGCCTTCACGTTAAGTTAACTGCTTGCTTGGAATGTTTAGGATTTTAAATATTTTTTAATGACAGAACCTGGAAATTTGCCGGGTAAAGACAACATTGAAGTCCCTATGAGTAGGGGTGGCCACCGTTCCGGTTCCAGAACCGGTGGTTCCGGTTCCAAAAAAATTGAAATCGGAACCGAACCGAAAAGTTTCGGTTCCGGTTCTGGTACGGTGACCAAACCGACAGTTCCGGTCGGTTTTTCGGCGAATCGCATAATTTTAAAATTATTTGAACATAAAAAATTAAAAAATACACATTAAAAAATACACCTAAAAAATTTTAAATTTTGAAGACCGGTTTAAAAAAAAATTAAATTTATTTTTTTAAAGACTTGAACTGTTGAACATAATTATTTTTTAAAAAAAAATTTTCAACTGAATTTTTTTTTTAAAAGTTTAAACATAATTTTTTAAAAAAAAAAAGGGCTTGAACTCAATTTTTTTTTTGTTTTAAAAAAAAATTAAGTTGCCTACACATCATCTTCGGGTTTAGAGGAATCAAAGCCCACGTAGTTCTTACTTACCTTATACCAATTTCACCCCTTTTACCTTAATCGTTATTTGCACCAATATTCCCGTTAGGAACGCCCATCGTATAATAAAGTATAATCTTCATTTTCTTTTAGATTTTTTGTGCTCTTAGTTCGGCCTTGCTCCAAATCATCCACGCATTGATTGTGGTTTTAATGAATCGAGGTTGTCATACGAGATGGTGTTTCATCAAGTATGTTTCCTCCTTGACTAAAGCTTGTTCAACCAAAACAGTGCGGACCGAGGCGTGGCTAAACATTGGTTTTGCAATTAAAAGAAAGAGGTAGTGTGTAGAGTATTTTGGTGACACCTCCACCATCTAAAATTGAAAAATCGTATCTGCTGCTATCATACCAAACTCAAAAGAAGTGGTTAGATATTAATTCAATTCAGAAAAGAACTGATTTCCTTGTTTTTTTTTTTAATTCTTTGTAGTAAACTTGTTGAGCAACACCAACACACTTACTCTTTGTGTTGGAATTGGTGAATATTAGATTTGGAAGAAATTTAGAAGTATAATGAGATTAGAAAAGTGTGAAACATTCATATATTAATTGCATAATATTTGTGTTAACTTAGTGTCGTGTCTGAGGTGATTTATTCATTAACATTTCTTCTACATCAGATCTTAATACTTCATAATGAATTAGTCAATTATAGATATAGCTTATATCTGAATTCATAATACTGTGGATGAATTGAGGGTGGTATATTTTTAAGAGTGAGTAAATATTTTTGGTTCATTGAAAAAATACAAATTCTTTTAAGATTGATCGTCGTAGTCAAATTCTTGAGTGCATAACAATAAATGGATCATAGGTAATAGTAATGAAGGATGTGGATAATAAACCACTGAATATTTATCGGAAGCTCATTTAAAATTTTTTAAAATTATCTAAAATTTTGTTGGCACAAATATCCCATTTTGTGGTTATAAATGTTAATTCATATATTATTAGTACAAAAAGCATTATAATTCTTATAAGAAAAAGGACTCGTTTATTAATTCAATGGTTGATTCCAAACGAGTTGGGAATCCTTGAAAAAACAGTTTTGGTGTGTGTTTATTATGTGTGTGGTGTTACAAACAATTTAGCCCAACTTTTCATCACTTTTGGAGATGCTCCCCATAAGTATGAAATTTAGCTTTTTTAATTGGAGAAATAAATATTCAAGGAAGAATTTTTTAAACCATTTTGTCACATAAATTAAATAACGATGGCATGCAATTTATATGAAAAAATTTTTCGACCATAGTATTTGGTTATATGGTGCTATTTTAAGTTCAATAATTGATTTAGTGTTTGGTTCGATGATCATATAGAATGAATATTGAAAAAAATTTGTGTTTTGTCAACTTAATATTCATCTAAAATTGAGAAGACGAATTATTCTATAGGAGTATTATTTGCAGGTATATTTATCATCAAAAAACACGAAATGCATAATTCTTTTTTTGAATTTTTCAATCATTATCTCTCTCGATTATACCATGTATGGTGCGTGTTCATTAAAGAATGCATTTTGCAGATGATCACTTCCTAAAAATATCTACAACAAGTATTGAAACACGAACTTTTTCAATTTGAGAAACAGATAAAATTTCTAATATTTTTCCTTTATTATATAAGTGTATTATGTTATCGTTTGTGAGATGTATGTGACTCTGTTTAGGCAGTAAGGATTTTAAAAGGTTTTGATAATTAATTATTAAACTACTGCAACCAAAACTAAAGGCTAAATGGTTCCATTAGAAATCAGTTTTTTGTAATTCTTCTTTTTGTATTTTTTTCAGATATATATATAAATTTAGACGATTGTGCGTATCTAGAATTTTTGATGTTTTAAGACCGATTCACTTCCTATTTTGTTGCATGTATTTGTTCTCCAAATTCTTTCCCCAATGATCCATAGGCCGCGTTGCGTTAAATTACTCTTATGCAAATTACGTTCGGTACATTTTTCTACTGTTGAGATGTGTGAGGGAATGGGCGAATATGTCAAGAACTTGTGTCTCTCTCTATAAATGCTTCCTCCTCTTCTTCTTGTAATTGCTCATTAAATTGGTATTTCTTGAGTGTGGTGAATTCCAAATTTTCATTTTGGGATATCCCTCAAAATTAGAAGTAGATTAGTTATAGATTTCTTGTAGGGATAGGATGAATATTGTGGTTTCTCCAAGTGTGTTGTCGTGTGCGCGCGTGAATTTATTTTCCTCACTCTGCCATTTATATAAAGATATAATAAATTGATTAAGAAAATATATAGTATATCTTAATTAAGAGAGATTGTAGAGTAGAGATATGTTAGTAGATTTTTAATGATTGTAGTATTGTAGAGGATAGTTAGAGAGAGTTAGAGAATGTATTGGATTTGTAAAATGAAATGATGGTATTGGTGTTATTGTATTCTCATATTATGTATTTTCTATATTACAATAATAGTGTTTGTTATGTAGCGTGATTATGTATTAGAGATTTCACAACAAATTTTTTTGAAAGAGAGCAGAACTACAGTTATAAGTGTATCCCGTTTTCAAACCGGTTCGAACCGTGCGTTCAATGTTGGAGTGGATTACCGGCCTGTCTGATTCGTTACCAGTTTTATGAACCGAAATCGACTGAAAATCTTTCCGTGTCTGTGTTTCAGTGTTGATTCCCAATTACTGTTCGGATTGGTAACCGCCGGTTCAAACCGGTTCGAACCGGCGGTTCTAACTGGACGGGGAACCGGCGGTTCCAATCCGATTCCGACCAGTTTTCTGGAACCGAAATCGAACTGAAAATCTCCGGTTCCGGTTCAGTCCGATTCCAATTACCGTTCGGGATTGGTTCGAATCGACGGTTTCGGTTTCCAAAACCATAATATGGCCACCCTTACCTATGAGCCATAATTGATAGAAGAAAAATGTTATTTTCAATGTCCTAGAAATCGATTTAGGTTTGCAAAAGGAATAAATGAGCTCTTTTAAATGCAAAACTTTATGCAATTGAAAGTGACGGTAAATAGGTAAATTCACAGCATTTACTATGTTATTTATTTTTCAAGCGAGTCACCTCTATTCATTCTCCCAACTTTCCAAAATTACTATGTCAATATATTTTAAATAGGCCGTAAATGAGTCGAGCTTTGGTGACTTCAGCTCAACTCAATAAGAATATACTCAAGCTCAAGCTTGAAATCTATTAACCAAAACGACGTCATTTTAATATGGATTTTAATTGATTTTAACTTATTGCGTTAGCTTGTGAGCTCAACTTAGCTTGATAAGTTTATTGAACGAGTTCGAACAAGTTTTGACCAAGCCGAGCCTTAAGCGGCTCATAAACGGCTCACGGGCAGCTCGGCTTGTTTACAATCTTAAATTTAGGAATAAAAGTAAATAAATTTTTAATTTTTATACTTATTCTAAATAAAATTTTATTTATAAATAAATTATATTTAGAATTTATTTATAAATGAATTCGACAGTTGGAGTTCATTTATACCAAATGGTGCATTAAAGACTAATGTTAGAAGACTCCGTAATTATAAGTACTAATTTGAACTTTTCCCTAAAAAATGTAAAGAGAAATTTTTTTGGAACAGAAAAAAAAAAAAAAAAAATCGGAGAAAGTAAACCTACATTATCTTCTCAAAACTATCTTCCTCTTCTTCTTCCTCCTCCTCTCTCTGAAATCGGAAAAATGGTATCGACGAGTGCAGTGTCTCCCCGAGTCTCAAACCTAAGCGGACTTGCTGACTGGAAAAGGCCTAGGCTTTCTTCATTTCATTTAGGTAATCTCTCTCTCCTTATAATTGTATTGTGATTGGTTGCTGATAAAATGGATCGTTCCAATAGGAAGTGCAATTTTAATCTTTCCTTGCCCTCTATTACTATTATTATTTGAAAAGAATTAATTGAGGCTGCTCATGAATTTATTTTTGAGTTTACGATATTTGTTTATGCGAACGGATATACTAACCTATGTCATATTGATTATTATGGATAAATGGAATTTGGACTTTCGATTATTCTGAACAGTTCAACATATCTTTTTATTCGCTGTTTATACATTTAATGTAATTCAAAGTGAAAGTGGGTTTAGAAGGTAATGGCATATTGTGATTAAAGTAATTGTTTTTATGTAGTTCTTTAAATTCAGTTGCATAAGAAATTACATATGCTTTTGGTTCATAATTGTTTGAAAGTGGCCTGCTTTATGTCATTGATTGTTTTTTTTTATTAGTTGATTGAATAGGTGGAGAAAATTATGTTTTGCAATGTATGAATCTGTTTTTCCATTCTCAAGTTTGAATCTTGTTGAATGCGTGTTAACTTAGTTTTGCCCCATTACTTTCAGGTAATCTGAGCTTAAATCCAAATGTAGTCGGTAAGCAGCTTATATCTCAGTCTGGCCATTGGAAATCTGGGCGTAGCAGTAGGTCTCTTTGTGTACATGGTTTGTTCGGAGGGAAAAAGGATAATAATGAAAAGAGTGATGATGCACCATCAAAGGTCAACCTTGCTCCCTTTTCTTGTAGTGAACGTTACATACAGAACTTGAATTTAATTTTTTTTTTTTTTAATTGAGAATGATAATTCACGTCGCCCTTACATTAGACCATCTGTTTCTATATTATAATGCAATACCGTTTCCCCGCAACAATGCTTCTCATCTGATTTTAATTCCCTAGGGTTCTTCCTTTTGAACAGTCTAGGTGTATAAGGAGATTTCAGACTGATAGATTTCATAATTTATATTTTGTCAATGTGGATATAAACAGGTCAATGGTGCCCAGTTACTATGTTGGAGCTCACTTATGCTATGGTTTAGAGTAATACAACTAGAAATTGCAACCCCCTATTGCACTGCAGGGAGTGTTTTCTGGATTGCAAGATCTAGATTATAGCAATTCATAAAGTTAAAAATTACAATTACAAAATGCAAACAATCTGGCTAAAGAACCAAACAATCTTATTCACAAAAAGCTCAAATGATATTGTTACTATTAACATTATTATGTGATAATTTTAAGATTTGGATATTTCTGCACCACCTAGGTGGTGAAGTAGAATTTGTCAATTGAAAACAATTTAGCATTGGATGTGAAAAAAACTTCGTGATTGTTTTTATTTCAATCAATCTTTACATGATATTTTGGCATAATTTTTTTTTTATTACATATGCTATCTGGATAATCATATTTTGTTCCCACCAAGTGATTAAATAGAAATCTACTTCACTGTACCACATTTTTAGACAAGAACGTTGTGTGTTCTCTTTGTTGTAACAGATCTGTGGTTTCTTGATATTAATGCGGATTTAGCTATGAATATGGTAAAATGGAGACAAAGAATCTATGTAGTCAATCCCAACTAGTTTGGGAGTAAAGGCTTAATATTGTTGTTGCATGTACCACAATGATCCACCATGCTTTTTGGTAATAGTTTGGGAAGGAGACTAAACTTTGCTCCCTGACCCTGTTGTGTTGCTCATGTCTCTTTGATAATTTATATTAAATATCTACAGTTGTAATTGGTTCTAGCAGTTGAGCTGGTAGCATGTTGGTCTAAGTACCTACCAAAATCAAGAATTTTTTTTTTCCTTTTAGAGTTGTTGGAAGATCTTCTAAAGGCCAGTGATAGATTTTTCTTCTATCACAATCTTGCGGTCAGTTGTGTGACTGTAAAAATGAGTATGCTGCAATATGTATTGAATTGAAGAGATTACCAAAGATTGCAATTTTGTCTTGTGTGTTGTACAAAGTTTTTCATAATACAGAAAAAAAAAAAAATTTGGAAAGTTTGAATACATTTACGCAATTTATTTCTGCTATTTTGGTTAGTGGCAATTGAGAAAACACCACATGTCCTAGTCTCCTAGAGAACACACACAAAGCACCAAGCCAATAGGGGGGTTCACTGATTTATTATGGATTTATTTAAAAATATATGTAATTAATTTCAGAATTAAGTCCATCAATTGTTGTAAATCATTAATTGTCTATGGCTCGTGCTTAGCAGTGTCAAATAATGGCTCGTGTTTAGCAATGTCAAATAATTCAATCATGCACATGAAGCTAAATTTCAAATTATTATTTGAATACTAGAATTATATAGATTTAATATGAAAATGATTGAATGTGATATGTGCATGGGGATGATGGAAAAAGTATTTCATTGATATTGCAAAGATATAATCCTTATAGATAACTATAGTTTTTCACGCTTACAAAGGTGAAATCAGGCGGAATCTTTTACTTACCACTTTAAACCAGTCATATATATTGAAATTAATGAGCTTGAAGAACGTTTTTGTAAGTTGCTCTCACTATATGTGTTTGAGCGCTACTTCTGTTGCCTTGACCTGGCATGTTCTTTTGACTACTGCAGAAGCATCATCCTTGCATGTTTAACTGATTCAGAATCTGCAGTTATTTGTTTAATTTAGAATTCTCATTCATATTTCTGTAGTTATGGTACTCACTCTTTTTTATTCTGGACTCTTTTACATGAAAAGAGAGAGGTACTGATCTTATCTCACTATTGGAGACTGACATTGTCCCCACTGATTGATTTTAGGCAGGAATTCTTGGAAACATGCAGAATTTATATGAAACTGTGAAGAAGGCGCAGATGGTTGTCCAAGTTGAGGCAGTTAGGGTTCAAAAAGAACTTGCTGCGTATGGCTCATAAATAATTACAGTCACTGAAATTTTTTTTGTTTTGTGGCTTCTGTTGATTTCTCACTTTTGTTTATCTTTCTTTCCGTCTTGCAGGGCAGAGTTTGATGGTTACTGTGAAGGTGAGCTAATTAAGGTATGTTATGCTCTCTGTGTTTCGGTGTGAGTTTGTGCTTGTGGGAGAGCATACATGTGCATCGTATATAGGCACATACATTCATGGGTGTGAGTGTTTTTTGTGTGCATGCAGCATTGCATCTCCAAGTATTCTTGTATCATGCTTGCTGTCTGGTATTTGAATACAAATTTGTGATTTTTGTTTACTGACAGTATGTACATTGGCAGACTGAATTTGGCTAGTATCTTGTCAAAATATCTTAAATTTAGATTTGAGTTAGCCATAATCTGAACTGGACTGCAAAACCTGGTATTCTGCCCTTATCATTTTCATTTATGATTTGATAAAGGGACTGGGGGCATTATGGTTCCTTTTCGGTCAGTCATTATGGATTTCATGAAGATGGATGTTTTGGTTTTCTAATGGGAGATCCTGGTTTTAGAGGCACTATATGTTGATGTATGAAAAAATATCTAGATCATTTTCAGAAGGAAGAAGTAATGCTATATGGTTCTATTCCAAACATTAACTGAATCTCTACATATTGGTTTCAAGCACAGTTTGAACTTTGATGTGATTTTTCAGGTAACACTATCTGGAAACCAACAGCCTATACGAACAGAGATCACTGAGGCTGCAATGGAATTAGGTCCAGAAGTGAGTACACACTAATTCTATTGATTTTTTATGCATTTCTTTTTTGTACAGTATGCACAAGATATTGTCATAAGGATTATATCATTTTGCATGTTGATTTAAATGTGGTTATTCAATTTTCATGCAAATTCTGTTGAGAAATAAATGCTGTATATTTTCTTCAAATTTCACATGCACACAAACCAAGAGAAATTGTCTTCATTTGTGCAGAAGCTCTCACTTTTAGTTAATGAAGCATACAAGGACGCACACCAAAAAAGTGTCCAGGTAATCTCCTATTTTTCACTAAATCAAAACTCTCTTTCTTCATTTTGTAACTGTAATAAAACACCTGCACTTATTATTTTTAAGGCCATGAAAGAAAGGATGAGCAATCTCGCCCAAAGTTTAGGAATGCCTCCTGGCATGAGCGAAGGATTAAAGTGAAGGAAGGTAAAGGTGGATTCATCTCATACTGGTCTCTGAAATGAGCTCAAATTTTGTAATTGAGCTGGTTAGGAGTTCTCTCATTTATAGTGCAACTTGAAATTTACAGCCTTGTTTATGTTAATGATTATTTTAATTTAATGAGTGAAAAATATTTGGGGACTTTGTGATCTTCGTTATCGTTGCAACAAGAATACTGTGGCTACTAACTGCTCCTTTCAAACGCTAAAGGTGTGATGATGAGCCACAATTGGGTAACTCATTTCTGGTTGACAATGAATATTCCTCGTAAATTTTGGTGCCCTCGTACTAAAGATGTAAACTTTAACGCTTTCTGGAATCCTCTCTCCAATCTAAAAGTGAAGCCTGAATTTACTCATTTGGTGGGTCTGAGATTTTTGCAGTACTCTGAATTTTTTTCTTTTTTGGGTGCAACCAAAATTTGGTTGGGTTGAAGAAGAAATCATTCTGTGGAATAACATATGAAGCATCCCATGGAAAGGTGTTCTCTAGCTATGTTAAACAGAGTAAAGATAGTAAAAGAACATTTTGCTTTATACCCATGTCAAAAAATAGAAATCTCTATTTGTATGAATTGAAACAAGAACAAATTGTCTTTAGAAACATGGATTACACTTTGAATGAGTCATGAACTAACCTAGCTAGTTGCTTCACCCATCATTTTTATGGGAGGAAGGTTCTACATGAGGATTACTCCAAGAACCTTCTTGAAGCAGCCAAAAAAAAAAATCTTGGAGTAATATGCCAATGTTAAGATTTTGGTAATTCTTTTCCAGCTACGAATGACCTGAAAAGAATGAAAGCTCTTCGTGGTTGAAATAATGGAACTTCATGGCCAGCTCCTCTTACTGTTGCAAATGTGAGCCCATTGTATGCTTCTGTCCATCCTCCTACCTATTTAACACAAATTCAAAAGTTCTCTTTTTAAACTAGTCCCAAAGAGCATATAAACAGGATGAATCTCAAGAACATTATGTTGAGTATTTACCTGGTTGCCGGAGTACCAAGGGTACCACCGCGTTTTAACGGTGAGATTGAGGTGGCTGAGGGAAAACCTCGTGGCGGTCACTGGAACCACAGAGTCTGTATCGCCACTGCAACAAAGAAGCAGCAATATCATCATACTCTGTTAGTATGAAACTTTTTTTTTTCTAAAAATGTCAAGAATTTACCTGAAAACCCAAATTCTTAGACCAGCCGCAATTAGCTCCTTGTATATAGGTAATACAGAAGATTCAGAATCCCTCCAGTTCTTAATAAGCACATCACTGCCAATCACAACACAAGATCACATAATTATTATAGAAATCTTTAAATTCTATTAGTTAAAACCGAATAAAAAAAAAATCTACCTGCAAGCAGTCCATTTATAAGGAATTCCTGTAACATTGGCATGCATTGCTTTTTGAACATCAGGTCTGTTATAATATTTCTCTGCATAATTCTCAGTACAAGGATCATAACCAGAAATTCTTCCACGTAGAAGCGTATTTTTGAAAAGCCTTAAAGGCCTTAAATTGCTCTTATTATTTTGCAGTTGTATGCAAGATGGTGTATAAATACTGTATTGATCAATATCTCCAAATTCATGATTCATTGCATAATTTACTGCTTCATCACATTTTTCGGATGATCTATTTTCGTCTTTGAAATTGCAGTTATCAAGAATTGATCGATACGTTCTATCTGATATCATTGAATGACTCCACCAGAATGTAACAGTTCCAATGCTATCATAGTAACTATCTGTTACTGCATTTCCTACCTGCATTTACATATTTGTATGAATATTACTTATAGTGAGGGGCTGCCATATAGTGAGGGGCTGCCAAGAATCCCGATATTAGTCTCATACCATATAAAGGGTATATGAAACTGGTTGAAAACCCCAAAAAAAAAAAAAAAAAAAAAAAGTATGAAATTACTTATAGTGGGGGCTGCCAATTAGTGAGGGGCTGCCAAGAATCCCGATTTAGTCTCTCTTTACCAATAGCAAGGGCTTATGAAAACTGTTGAAAACCCCAAAAAAAAAACAAAAACAAAAAAAAAAAAAAACCCCAAAAAAAAAAAAAAAAAAAAAATCATGTGATTGATGTTGTACTCACAATGAATCCTTTGAGATTGATGATTGGATGGGAATGTGCTTTATTATAATCATGGATTTTCTTTGCCAGTTGAGGAACATAATGCCCTATGTACAAAGATAATTGAAATTAGAGAAAAAAATGTAGTTAATTAGATTCTTTAATTGTTATAGTATTGGGTTATTAACCAGCATAACTTTCTCCAGCTATGTAGAAATCTCTGTACTTGTACTGTGGAAATCTTGAAAACCATCTGATGAGAAAGATCAAAGCATCTTCGGCTGCACCATAAAAAGTAGTAAATTGCATTATTAAACTACGTAGTTTTGGCATTAGCACTGAGAATCTCTAGTTTTGGTACCTGTTCTTTCATCACCAGAATCTTTAAGATCAGAACTTTTATTTGTGTATGAAAATCCCACACCAGCAGGTGACTCCAGGAAAAGAATATTTGCTTCTGTAAGCATATAAATTTGATTTAATAAAATTTTCATTTAAAATTCGGTTATTAAGAACTGTTATTTATTGTTAATTACCTGTATTCCATGAATACTTATTCAGATAAAGAGATGAACCAGTTCTGTCAATCCGAAATGGTCCAACCTCCTCTGATGCTCCATATGCAACTGATGAACAACCTGGTCCTGCATTTTCATTCATTTAAACTTGTCTCAGAACCCATCAATGGTTTCTCTCTATTTTATCTACTTTTTAATTATCGAAATTCAAGCATTAGTATAACCAACAATGCACGGAAACTTCTAGCTCTGGACATTTCCATGCGTCCATCTTTCTATATAAAATACCATTTTTTCGTATAAGATTATAATCATTTCTGCATTTCCACGTTTCTTCATTAACATAAGTTATAACTTTTAACAATTAATAAACAGAGCTAAAAAAAAAAAGGTGAGCAGTTCCAGTTACTGTTCCACTATATAATGCTTCTTCCCTTCCACATCCTAAGTCAGAAGCTGAACTGAAGTGGGGACATTGACATGCGTAGTGGTGCAGATTTCTGTATGAAGCTAGTCAAAAAGTCACTGACTACTAATCAACACTAGTGCTATGTCCAGGGTTGTGCAAAATGTATAATTTTATTATATTATTTTTAAAAATTCAAATAATATAAATCTTATTTATTTTATTAAAAATTAAACTCAAGAACCCCAATAAAAATATACAGTAAATCACATTATTCTTGATTGATAAATTAAAAAATGTTCTTTTTGTTATTGAAATAAGTAATAATTATAAATAAACTTAAGCAAGAATGATTTTTGTAATTATAAATAAACTTAAGCAAGAATGATTTTTGTTTTGAATTTTATTTTGTAGGAATTATCATAAATTGATTGGTTGCTACATTAAATGACAATAAAAAAAGTGAACAACAACTATTCGAACCCAGTGTACGAATCTGACCATACAAATTGATAATATGAACTTACACATTCCTTCCTTTTCACAAACACATCAATGATGTCTATGAAATAATTTTTGCAATACAAAATAAATAAATATCTAAATGGAAAATAATTTTTTGCAATACAAAATAAGATTATAATATATACTATCTTATATATATATTTAGTTATTTTCTTGAAGTAACTTTTATTTCCGCAATATAGTTATATATTAGTTATTTTCTGAAGTATTTTATTTCCGCAATATAGTTTCGTCTGGCTTAGACGTTGGTTCAATTGTAAAATTAGTATTATTAATTTTTAATCTCAAGATTAAAAAAAAATTACGTTCCTTCATTAAATTCTGGGTCAAGAAAAAAGAAAAGGATCATCATTATGTCCATTTTCTTCTGAATGCGCATGCTTCAGAGATAAAGAACAGAGTAGAGAGAGAGAGAGAGAGAGTTACATATATGTCTGTGTCTTTTAACTCTTTTTTTACTATCCCAAGTTAACCGAAAGAAGCAATAATCTCACTGTAATAGTGTGTTAATTAGCGTTAATAGTTTGAAATAATTTTTATATTCAATTAAAACCCACTAAAAGTTACTTTGCAATATCATATTTTTAATTATAAAAATTATAAATAATCACTAAAACTGAACTGAGTCAAATTGATTTAGTTGAACTTTTCGGTTTGATCATCCGGGTTGATTGATTTTATTCAAATCTTATGTAATTTGCTTTTCTGTTGAGTTTTTTGAGAAAAACAAAGTCAAATTTACTCAAAAAAATAAACCTAACTAATCAAATCAAACCAATTTGTTTCCATATGTACTGTGATTTCAGTTTAGTTTAAGAAAAAAATATAATGCAGTTTTGATTACATTGATTGAGGCTAACATAGATCGATTCCGCGTCACTAGTTAAAGAGCTAAATGTTATTTTTTATAATATTTGGTAACGTACCGTCAATAGCTTTTTCTAAAAGCGTTTTATGTAAAAACTACATAAATATAAATAGCTGAGAGTTAAACACTACTAAATCAACTAATATCATCAAAAGAGTTAATTTTGCGCCCTAAATAGAGAAATTAAATGAATTTTTGGAAGAATATTCCCGCAACATATATAGGTTAAACTGAGGGATCTTTTAGAGAGAAAAAGATGATTCACTTTATGGCAGCATTTTGGTGTTTTCTTAGGCTACAGAAGATGCTCAAAAGTGGACAGAAAGTGAGTAATATTTACAGTGTTATTATGTTCTTCAAGGTAATGAAGGTGTTCTGAAGAAGGAATTAACGTCTGTTATGGAAGGAATAAAACCCTAAAAGAATACAGACACACAAAGATCACGAGGACCCATCTTGTTTTTTCATTGACACCCAGTTGTTGTTTTTACTTCCTTTCTAGTGGATGCTGACGACTTTGGTGCATTTTAGCATCTGAAGTTTTTACTTATGTGTACATGGCATAATGGGTGTCCCGGATTTGATGGCACCAATCCCTAAACCCATTTTGTGTGTACTATAGATGGATTCAGAGTGGGGCACTTGCAAGAGGTGAAGACAAAAGGATTGCACTAGAAGAAATCATCAATTCAATTTCCATCTCATTAATTAATTAATGATATATACAATCTCATTAATTAATTTAATTGACTAATATATATATATATACTAATATATATATATATATATATATATACTTATAGTATTATATATACTCACAATATTTTGATTTACTAAAAATTTCTTAAAATGGAGTTGTTAACATCTAAACTTTGATATCGGGTTTGTTCGCCAAATTTAACTATAGTTCCTATATTAACAGCGTTTAACTGTTTGAATAACATTTTATAAATTATCTAAATCTCTACAAATTAATTCAAACTCTCTAAAAAAATAAAGTAAACGCTAAAAATTATTGCCGAACACCGTAAAGTATGTTTGATATTTCTTTTTTCTTTCAAAATTAGGAGCTACTATTTCCGTTTTATAATACTTGTCATATTTGAAAAAATAGTTTATTCCAAAATACTTATCACATTTGTGGTTTCAAAATACTTATCACATTTGTGGTTTCAAGGAGTAACAAATTCATTTTTTCATGTTTACCCTTTATATATGACCAATAATTATTACTTCAATTTAATAGTTTCTTAGAGAATTAGTATTAAACTAAGGATAATATGGTCAATTTACTCAATAATTTATTATAACTTAGATAAATTTAATAATTTTCTTAAGGACGTGATATTTCAAATGTAATAAATATTACGGAACAGAGTTAATATTAATTTTCTAAAACTGTGAAATATGAACGTTTTTTATTCTCTCATTAAATAGACTTTTCGGGTGTTATTTTTAATTCATCATACCACTAATTAATTGGAATATTATTATTGAGGAATTACTTTCACTCACAGAGTAAAATTATTATATTAAAAGTATTAATAGAAAACATTAAATGTTCAATTTTAAGATTACTTTACACATTTCAAAGTAAAAATCTTAAAATAATTGAATAACATTCTCTAATTTTTTATCAACAATATTGTTTTAATAAATTATTTTCAATCCCGACATCAAATGGACATTATAAAGAACAACATGCATTTGACCACTAGAATGTTCTACTAAACATATTTATAGTTTTTTTAGTACATCTAAGAAAGACAGTAAGAATTTCCTTTCAAAAAACAAAAAATAATAATAAGAATTTAAACTTTATTACCCCGTCCCAACTTGTCCTAACTCCTAACTGCATTGAAAATGAAAATTTAATGGAAAGTTGGCAAATTATTTTTTTTTAAAAGTAAAATTTGGTTAATTAGTTAATTTCTGGCTTTAAATAAAAAAAAATTTTGAAGTTTTATGCTTAAACTAAAGAGATTAATACTTCACGTTGCAAATTGAAAAAGAAAAGAAAAGAAAAGAAAAACACTGTTTTCTGTATTGTATGAAAGAAATGGAAAGAAATAGGAGAATAGCTAAATTAAGACTGACCTCCATTAAGCCAAAGAACAAGAGGTTTTTTGTCAGGAAATGAAGTAGCAGCTTCTGTCAACCAGTAAAATAAAGCACGCCCATGTTTCTCATTGACGGTGACATAACCAGAAAATTGCGAAAAAGTGACTGCTGGTTGACCTGGAAGAGCTGTAATTCGATCTTCCTCTTGTTCTTGCAGTTTTCTGAAAGCAACAATGGCGTTGATTGCAGAAAACCAGAAAACAACAAATAACAAGAAAGAATTACGGGTTTTTCCTTGAATTGCCATTGCACCCAGAACAAGAAGAGGACAGAACTATACTATGGAGAAAGAAATTTGGTTTTAACGGCTCAAATTATAGGTTTATATATAGGGGAGGAGATATGTTTGGAGTTTAATGTAGTTGCTGCATTTATACACTAACTATAGCTAGGTTGTGCAGGTACTGGTATTGGGCAACTATTAGTGGACCACTGGCTATTTTTTCTTTTGTTTTCTCTCTCTCCTGAGATTCTTGGGAGAGAGAGATGAAGAGGAGAGGGTAGAGGGACCTAGATCATCAGAACTTAGTTGGGAACCATGCACCAAGAATAGCCACCATAAATGCACCTCTCTCTTAAGTCTTTCTCTTCGTATGACCTAGCTAGCTAGCTGTTACTCTGTTACTATTAACTGGAGGTTAGTTGTTATGAAGCACTGTGCATGTATAATTGAGTCATAATTAGAGATTTGGTTTAATAATAATTAATTAAATAATTGCTTTTGAATAATTTTTTTAATTAGAATTTAGAGAATAATTAAGGGGATTTCAATTCAAATTTGCTTATGTGTTGAGAAAAATCAGAATGAGAATCACTTTTGTTAGTTTCATTTTGATTCTAAATAATTTAGTCAAATTTTATTATGAGATATGAATAACCCTTTACAATTAATAGGTTTGGCATCAAATAGAAAATAAATAATAAGTATATAGAAAGAAGGTATGCAATTAGGATTCAATCCTATCATAATAAAAACAAGTTTAAATAGTCAGATACATAAAAATTCGAAATGGATTCAAATAATAATTTCATTAATCCTGGTGAGTCTGAAATGAAACATTACTCGTTATGTTCTAGCAGCTAGTCATTAATTAGTAATTGAATGAATCCTGAAATTAAATTACTAGATGTTATAATTTAATTGTTTTAGTAGTTTTCTTTTTTTTTTTTTTTTTTTTTTTTGGTTCATATCTAAATTTTATAATAGAAATATAAAAGCTTATGCAATTAAGTAGTATGCATGCAGTGGTAGTGTCATGTCTTTGTGGTCCTAACTGTACATATATACGAGAAAGGCACATAAGAATTAAGGATTATTATGATAAGGGAGTTATGGATGTGGGGTGTGTGACTCAGTGACTCTTGTGACCTCTAATCGCCTTTCTATTGGTTCCATGAATACAGCATAAGAAAATAGGTGTACTTGGCGGGTGACAGAGTTGGTATTTTTTGGCCTAGATAAGTTGTTTAGATTTGGGTTCTTTTACCTCCTTAGAAGTTAAAAAAAAAAAAAAAAAAAAAAAAAAGTGTAGTTAACATTAGTCTTTATCACCTATTTCTTCTTTTTGATGGTGAGACTCCCTTCACTCAGACCAAAGAGTGCAAGTCTTAAATTTTTTATGTTTCTACTTGGAGTGAAAGGAATAAGATGTCTCGAGTTCAAGTCTTCTCGATTATTATAATTTTCACTAATTTGTTGAGCCATGAAAAGAACGGTCCCTTTTATAGAGCCCGCAATATTAAAATTCATTCCCCTGGACAATTTACAGCGTCTTTGAATTTGTATCAACTTTCATTATGTGGTATGTGACATGATATGGAAAATTTTGCTTATAATTAAAAAGATTAATCTTGTGTTTAGCAATAGCTTTTTAAATAATTTTTATAGTCTTCGATAACATAGCATTTGAATTAGCTTTTTAGATGTTAAGGTTGCATTTTATAAAAAAATTAACTTATGTAATGTTTAGCTTTAGCATTTTATAAAAAACTACTTAAACAACTAACAGTTAAACGCTACTAAAGCAGCTAATAATTACGAAAACAACTAATATTACCGAACAGATCCTAACTGTAGGTTAAATCATACGATGATAAGTCAAACTTGGCAAATAATTTGCTTGAAGGGGCTTGCACTGTGGGATGAGTAGTTAATTAGTAGAAACATGATTAGTGACTAATTAACTAGCTTTGGAACTTACTTTGGTGATTAGTTGATGAGAGGTTGGTCAAAGTTCTAAATGATCATTGATTAATGTCAAAGGGAGTTGTTAAACTTGTTCACCAAACCAAATTTGTATTATTGCATGAGCATATTATATTATTTAAGAAACTGATGTTGTGAAATTTTGGGAAGACACATGCCGTTTGGTGTGTGATTTTGTGTCGTTATTATAGTTAGATATGATTGATTAACTAATCTTGATTTGAAATAAAATACTCAAATTTGTCACTAACGGCTATTTTTAGCATAAATGAATTCCACCGAATAATTAATTTGGAATTTCATATTTTAATATATTTTATGTACATGAAAAAAATATTTTGTTTTGGAGTTTATGGGTTGGAGACCACTAAATTTAAACATCTATATATATTAGAAATGATATCAATATCATCATTCATCCATGTAAAAAAAAAAAAAAAAATATATAATATTAGAAATGATATCAATATCATTCATTCCACTCCGATGTAAAAAAAAAATAAAAAAAAAAAAAAAAAATACTCTCTTAGATCTGATTTATAGGCTTACCCGTAAATTAAAAATAATAAATTTTTTGAAACGTGAGTTTAAATTTTAAATTAGAAGTAAAAAACTTATTTCTTTTTTTTATTATTTTAAAATTTTTTAAGTGGTTGGACCAATGAAATGTGAAATCCATGGATGGTTAAATTTATAAAATGTATTCACATTCTATTGTTTAGTTAAAAAATAAAACACATGCATTTAAATTATATATTCGGAAAAAAAAATTCTCTCTCTTCTAAAATAATGAAATTAGGTCAATAATCGAATTAATGAATCTGTTTTAGTTAAAAAATAAAACACATGCATTTAAATTATATATCCGGAAAAAAAAATTCTCTCTCTTCTAAAATGATGAAATTAGATCAATAATCGAATTAATGAATCTGTCTTTTCTCAGCTAAATAATTGATAAATCCGTCTTTTCTCAGCTAAATAATTGATAAATCCATAATCAAATTTCATCGCAGCTATCCGTAATTTTTTTTTTTTTTTTTTTTTTTTTTTTTTTTTTTTTTTTTTTTTTGAAAAAAGCACCTAACGATAATTGAAAATATCAAAACAAGAACTCTTAGAGAAAAGAAAAGAAATTCCATGAATTCTATACAATCATTAGGCTCCATTACATAAATGTCATGAATCATGGTGGAATCTCAAATGTACCCAATTTAATAATGGCTCAAAATAATTTAGGTCAACAGTTGGACCAAATTAATTAAAGTTAAGTATAATTAATTAGATTGCTTGTTTCCTAAATAATTTCCCTTTTTTCCTTTTTTTTTTATTTAATTTGCTTTTGTTTGAGATGAGATCTGGCCATGATTTCCGAGATGTGCTTCCTCACTTGTTTTTATTAACATCACGTTCGTGCGAGCGTGCAATTTAACTTCATTACTTGCTTGCTGGAATTCATTTAGCTTTTCCAACTTTCTATCTGAAAAATGTGAAAATAATCTTCTCACTGTTCATCATTTGCAATTATCACAAGAGCTTGGAGTAGGGATGGCAATGGGACAGAAATTTCCTGTTTTTTTTTTTTTTTTTTTTTTTTTTTTTTCAAGATTTTCGTACTAAAGTTGATTCAAAAATGAAGTAAGAACGAAGTCAGAATATAAATTATGAGATTAAATTTTAAATAATTAAACTCAATTAAGGGCGGATAAACAATTAAAATAAAAAAAAAGAGTTATTCAGAAGTCTCAGGATTTGAACATTCCCACGATGCATATGGGCTTTTTTTTTTTTTTTTTTTTTTTTTTGAAAAAGAGATAAACCAGAAAATTATTTAGAGATTAATGCATGGGACAGCTAATGCCGAATATATCACGAAGAAGAAAATTAGATAAGCCATTTGGTAGAACTTCAAAATAATGAATGCCCAACTGAAACGCTTTATTGGATAATACTAAATGTTTTAATAGTTATTAATTGTTGTAATTAATAGCTATCAGCGTTTTGAATCAGTTTTAGCTAACCATTTTAGATGTAGCGTTTCTACTCCTTCAATTTATAATAATATAAATATTATATGTTATTAAACATTATGTAGTAAATCAGGTGTGGTTTAGTTGGTCTTTTCACCGATATGACTATATGAGTAGTAATAGATCTCCAATTCGAGTTATCTCGATAACGAGAGAAACATGGTTTGTGTTATATAAATGAAACAATGTTATTGATGTGCATGGAATAGTCAAATAATAGATTAATTATTTAACTATAACTCCATAGACGAGTCTACAATTTGTGGTCAACCGTAGAAAGTGATATACATCTTTGTATTTTAAGGAGGAAATCCCGGATTTGATATGTCGTTTTGGTCCATGTATTTGACTTCTCTTTGAGAGCCATTCTGATGTTGATACTGATCTATGCTAATGCTTGCTTAGACCTAAATTTTGTTTTTTTCTTCATTCTTAGGGAAAGAAAGAAAAATATCTTTCTTCTTATCGTAAATTATAACTCTTTCCCAAACACGTCCAAAGATATTGTCCCATTCCTTAATTGGAAAGAAATAGAACCTCACGTTTCTGATTTTTTTTTTTTAAATTTTCCATTTTGATAATTTAGGAAATGCATTTTTCTATAATGCTATTATCATTAAATTTTAGTTCAATTTCAGTTTATTTTCTAACTAACATTTTAATAAAATTTCCTAAATTCTTGTTTAATTTTTTAAAGACTACTTATAGTTAATAACAGACTATTAGACTGTTACTGTATACTGTATATTCAGGTGAATTTATCATGTAATATTATAAATTATAAATTATAAATGGAAAAAAAAGACCACTTACGGTTGACAAATTATCTCTTTATTATCAGACAAACTTTATCATTCGGCTAATTAGATAATAGTAATTAATGCTTTTTTTTTTTTTTGTTCGGTTGCAAGTTGTAGAGCTAAGGGAGAATTATTTTGGGCTAATCTTGGTAATGCAGGCCCGCTGATTCAGCCAAGGCCCATCTGGCCTACAAAAGTTGGCCTCACCAAAAGCTGGATAAATTTTCTTGGAATTGCGGAAAGAAAATATACTCTTCCCCTCCTATAAAAATAATCTCACCTTTATTTTTAACTTATGTTATAAATTATGTTTCCAAAAAAAAATGTTATAAATTATAATTCTATTTCTTTTTTTAAAAGAAATAATTATTTCGGTTCCCATAATATTGTATTTAATATCCATATTCATAAATAAATATATTAACTATTACTATTGCACAAATATTAAAATAAAAAACTAATTAAAATATGAGTTGAAAAAAATTTTAAAGGTAAATTAAAAAAAAGAACTAATCAAGAATTTTATAATTTAATTATATTAATTATATTTTTCTGAAAATTAAATTACATCTATTTTTCTGAAAGGAGAAAATACGTGTGTATTGGGAAAAAAAATTGTTATCTTTGATATTGGGAAATGGGAATATGGGAGTGAGGACCCTTCAGGGATTTGTGGTGACAGATATTACTGACCTTACTATTATCCACAGAGAGCAATATTTCTACAACTAAGTTTATCAAGCTCCAATCAGGTAAAGCCACATAATAAATAAATAAATAAATAATCATTTTAACTTATTGGGCTTTGGAAATTAAATTGCCAGGTCATCATTCTTTTTATAAAAATAAAAAATAAAAAATGCTCCTTTTTTCTAAATACTAAATAAGATTTGGGAGTGATTGCATGGCAAGTTGGCAACATTTACATCCTGCTGTGCTTGGAGGATTGAGAGTTTATTCTTCTTCTTTTTGAAAGGCAAAACAAACAGGTTCATGAATCTTTTACAAATAATATTTTTAAGGTATGTATTATTTTTTCTTTTAGAAAATAATACATGTGGACATTCTTTTCTCATTATTAATATTTGGGTAATTACAAAAAATAATTTTTTTAAAATGAGATATGACTCTTAACATTTTGCACTGCAAAAATAAGCATTTAATTTTTAATAATAATCATTTTACTCTGGATTTTTTTGTCAAAATTTAAAAATTTGTCAGATTATAATTTTATTATAGTATATATTATTTGCAGAAATATATAAGAAAATGGGAAGCCAAGTAGAAGAAGTGTTGATGGTAGCATCAAAAGCTGGGTCAGATCTCATAAAAAATGAACTGGGTTCTTATGGAGAGAAGCTATTAGGATCAAGCTCAGCTTATGTGCAAAGCAATGTCAGTGAAGTATTTTTACAATTTACAACTTTCTTTTTCTAATTTTTTGTTCATTGTAGTAATTGTTGGATTCTAAAACCTTTTACAGATTACAAAATATTTGTGTAATTCTCAGTATTATTTTGAAGTGAATGATCAGTATGTGAAGAACAAGTTGAAAATAATTCTATTTCCATTTCTACACAGGGTAAGCATATAATATGCTAATAGTTATTTTTTATTTAATTGTTTTTTTTACCAATTAAATGTGGTTTGATTAGTCTTTTCACTGATATGAGAAATAAGGGGTTTTGGATTTCAGTCCTATCAATCACAAGAGTTTTCATCAATTTGTAGGGATATTGGATGAGAACCACCGAGAAGGTTGGCGGTGAACTTTTTTATAAACCTCCAATTTATGATATAAATGCTCCTGATTTGTACATTCCATTGATGGCATTTGGTACCTACCTTGTTCTAGCTGGCTTCTCTTTGGGCATCAATGGAAAGTAAGTTAAATTCTTTATTCTCAATATTATTGTTTTTTTTTTAAAATGATCATTCCCTTAAAGATTTTCAATATTTTGGCTGTGTTCGACAATAACTTTTTAGCTAGTTTTTAGCGTTTTAACTGGTCAAAATGTTAAACGCCTTCTTTTTATAGTGTTTGATAACATTGGGTTTAAAGTAGCATTTTTGTGAAAAGTTAATTTATGTTTATGAAAAATTATTCAAACAACTAACAGTTAAACGTTACTATAAAAATGGCTAATTTTGCCGAACAGACCGAAAAAATATTAAAATATCATAATTTTTTATATATTGGGTTATATTTTAATTTATTGGTAATTGATAAACAATTAATCTTTTTATAATTCAAATTATTATATATATGGTATAGGTTTAGCCCTGAAGCTTTAAGTGTGCAATTAGCAAACGGATTGCTATGTTGGCTATTTCAACTCCTCCTTCTTGAAGCTACTTTGCGCTCATTAGGAGATGGAGATGTGCCTTTACTTGATGTGGTTGCTTACGGCGGATACACATTCGCCGCCGTGTCGGTGGCCGTATTATCAAGAATCACATGTAGATATTGTTTCTACATAGTAACATTGTGGGAAAGCTTCTGTATGGGAATGTTCTTTGTGAAGATTGTGAAGAGGATTTTAATTTGTGAGATGAGAAATTGTGAGAAGCATTCAAGCAAACGACACTATCTCTTGCTTTTACTTGCTATTGCTCAAATCCCATTGCTATTTTGGCTTGGTGATGCTGGTGTTTGAGATTTGTAATTATTCTGATTTATAGAACTTTTTTTTTTTGGTACCCATCAATCAAGCTTTTTGTGATCAATTTTTGTTTATTAATTAAGTAATAATTCAGGAACTAGATGGGTTAATTTTTTGTGATCAATTTTCCATATAAAATACAAATTTTCCATTCAAAAAAAAACCCTACAAATTTAATATTTCTCTAATTTATCACATAAAATTACTCCCGAACTTTATCGCATAAAGTAATATTTGCATAATTTATCACATAAAGTAATATTAATTAAGTAATATTTGCATAATTTATCGCATAAACACCTACAAATTTTCTATTTTTCTAATTAACCTTGCACCTTGGTTTGAGATTGTAATTCTTAGTAACGATTCTTAGAGACCCGTCAATGCTCCTAAAGTAAAAGTGCTTATTTATAATAAAAATTACAACTTCAAATATACGATAGATCGATCTTTTCAAAATTTCAAGATGAAATAGAGATAAAATCCTAAAATTCAGAGGTAATTCCATACATTAAACCGATTTTATCTTGATGTGCAAGATTTCTCTTGCCATTTTTTAATCAAAATAAATATTTTTGGTCTCTACATATCTTTTATTTTTTTGTTTTCAATACCACTTGAAGTACTTCAAAGGTTCATAAATAATATTAATATAATTCACTAAGTAGTCCACAATCACATTGAATCTTGGAGGTTTACATCCTTATCAACTAAATTATCGAGTTTTGATACATTAAAATATAGCCCAGTGGTAAGTGTACGCTGTGTTGTAAAAAAATTTTCAACCTCTAGGTACTAGCATAAGCAGGGCCATAGTCTGCCAAATGTAATGCGATGTCGTTTGCTTCAGTTTGTTGCTTGTAATGGTCGGTCGTTTTATTTTAACCGCGGGTGTCAAATTTTTTTTAACCGCGCACAAATTGGTGGGCCCCAATTTCGGGTCAGCGGCTTGCACAATGTCCTTCGCCGGCCATCGAACCTAGTCAAAATATAGACATTATAAGAAAAAAGCCCAATATATATAGTGGAACATTCACAAATTCTCATTTTGTTTTCCCTTTTTGTCTCAGATTTTCCATTTTTTATCCTTCTCTTCTCCTTTTTTTTGTATTTTAGGTTTCTCATTTTTCTCAGAAATAAAAGAGAAAAAGAAAAGAAAAAGGTATGTCTTTATTATCCTCTCGATTCAAATTTGTGATCTGCATGTCGAATTTTTTTTTTTATTTTTTGTTTATTCTGTTTGTAACGGCTTTTGTTGATCTTGATTGGAATACGATTGTTGGATCCGTAATCTCTTGTATGATTTTAAATTCTGACCTTCTGTTTGTTTACCGGTAAAGTTTAGGTAACGGAAAACAATTTGATATGGCTAATCTGAGATCGATCTGTTTTACTCTGATTAAAAAATAGTTAATTTGATGAATTTATAGGAAGAATATAATTTTGAGGCGTTGTGAGGTTTTAATTATAGGATTTTATTTATTTATTGTTATGGATCGACTCGTGGTTTTTTTTAATCTGATTTTTAGAATTTGATTGCAGGTTTTTTTTTTAAAAAAAATTAAGGATGTTAGAGCAGTTGCTAATCTTCACAAGAGGAGGATTAATCCTCTGGACATGTAAAGAGCTTGGAAATGCTCTGAAAGGATCACCAATTGACACACTGATCCGATCATGTCTTTTGGAAGAAAGATCAGGTGCAGCATTTTATAATTATGATGCTCCTGGTGCTGCATACACCCTCAAATGGACTTTCCATAACGACCTTGGTCTTGTGTTTGTTGCTGTTTATCAGCGGATTCTTCATTTACTTTATGTTGATGAGCTGCTTGCAATGGTTAAGCGTGAGTTTTCGGAGATTTATGATCCAAAGCGTGTGGATTATAATGATTTTGATGAAACTTTTAGGCAACTTAGGAAAGAGGCAGAAGCTCGAGCTGATGAGTTGAAAAAATCGAAGCAGGTAATTAAGCCTGTGAATGATGGTAAGAAGCAAGTGCAAGTTAAAAAAAGTGGGTTTGAAGGAGGAAATAAGAAAAAAGGTGGAGCGAATGATGGTGGAGATGGTGATAAGGGAAAGGGTTACAAATTGGAGAATGGACACTCCAACGGTAATCATGTTGATATTCATGAGTCTAGGTCAGATGTTGCTAACGGTAAAGAAAATGCTAGTTCCAATATTGGAGCTTTTGATGTAAGCAAGCTTAAGAAGCTTAGAAATAAAGGTGGAAAGAAAACTGATACTGTTGTTAGTAAGGGTGCCAATGTGGACCCAAAGAAAAAGATAACAAAACAGAAGAGAGTTTGGGATGATTCGCCTAAAGAGTCCAAATTGGACTTTACAGATCCTGTGGAGGAGAATGGGAATGGGCATGCAGAGGTTGTGGCGACTGATCATGGTGAAAGCATGATGGATAAAGAAGAAATTATTAGTAGTGACAGTGAGGTGGAAGATGAGGAAGAGGAGAAAGATAGCAAGCGTGACACTAAGAAGAAGGGATGGTTTTCATCTATGTTTCAGAGGTAATTTCTGTTTAATATTAAAATTATTGTTCGTTCTTGGATTATGTGTATATTAGGTGAATTTCGGAATGGTATATATATAAAGCATTTTCAAGGGCTTAAATGTATCTTTAACAAACTATATTTAGCATCAGAATTCATTTTCTAATTTATTTCACTATTAGAAAATGAATTATGATGACCAAGCAGAAACTAACTAAATTTTAGAATGTAGTCCTTTGATATATGCATCAGATTTCATGCGCTTTCCTTGGCTCAGTATTGCAGGAAAGGCAAACTTGGAGAAGTCAGATCTGGAACCAGCTTTGAAAGCACTCAAGGATAGGTTGATGACCAAGAATGTGGTATGTTCTTGTTTGTTATCTTTTTCCTTGTGTACGCTTTTCTTCCTTTCTCAATAAAGCCTTTTGTTATCTGAAAGAAAAGAAAAAGAAATTGTCATGTTGCCTTATCCAGCAGATTTTTTTTTTTTTGCATGAATTTTTCCTTAGTTGACCACTATTTATCAGTTTCACATTGCATGCTTATGAAGTTCTGTCCCTGGGGAAATTTCAGGCTGAGGAGATAGCTGAGAAGCTTTGCGAATCAGTTTCAGCAAGTCTTGAAGGTAAAAAGCTGGCATCTTTCACAAGAATATCCTCAACCGTGCAGGTTAGTTGAATCTGGAACATCTGGTTTCTTATTTTTGCTTCCTCCCAATTTGACGTAGCAATAAATTCATCATCATGCCATATGGCTACAGGGTGCAATGGAAGACGCTCTTGTTCGAATTTTAACTCCTAGGCGCTCTATTGACATACTGAGAGATGTACATGCTGCCAAGGAGCAGAGAAAGCCATATGTTGTTGTTTTTGTTGGTGTCAATGGGGTTGGAAAGTCCACCAATCTTGCTAAGGTTCAGTTGATGCTGTTCTCACTCTTGCTTTCCTGGCATTTGAAGATCTAATCATCATAGCATCCTGTTTTCTGATACATGGGTTATTTTTGTACATTGCAGGTAGCATACTGGCTTCTGCAGCATGACATTAGTGTTATGATGGCTGCTTGTGATACATTTAGGTCAGGAGCTGTAGAGCAGCTGCGCACTCATGCACGCAGACTTCAGGTACGAAATTGGTGTCATGTCATGTCTTATGAGCAGCAACTTTTTCTGGGCTCTTTATTGCAGCAGATTGTCTGTTTGATAATGTGTGGTTGATGGAAGCTGAGCATTGAACTTCTGACTTTTGTTGGTAGATCCCAATATTCGAAAAGGGCTATGAGAAAGATCCTGCCATTGTAGCAAAGGAAGCTATTCAGGAGGCTACACGCAATGGTTCTGATGTAGTTCTTGTTGATACTGCTGGTCGAATGCAGGTACCTTGTGAACTGATAATGAGGGTTGACTAGTATTGTCCAGCATATGAATTAGTTTGATGATTGCTTCTAACTTCTTTGGTGTTCTACATTTGCTTGTTCATAATGAAAGTTCTCTTTTGATCTTTTATTGAAAGCAATCAAAATGCTTTCAAAATGCAAAACATGATCACATAACTGGATCAAAACTTAGTAGCAATGATGTTTTATTGATATATCCTAAATATCTAAATTCTTTAGCCAACGGATCCTCACAGCAACCCTAGTAGTTTGGGAGTAGGAATTTGATTAAATTGAGTATTGGGAAATGGATTTAACACATCTATTTGCTTATTCCTTTTATTATTATTGTTATGATGATGACGATGCACTTGTCATGCATTTCAGGATAATGAACCATTGATGAGAGCTCTTTCAAAACTTATTTACCTCAACAATCCAGATTTGGTCTTGTTTGTTGGAGAGGCATTGGTTGGAAATGATGCCGTTGATCAACTATCAAAGTTCAACCAGGTTCAGTTCTTAATTCAAGCATTTCACTAGCTAATGTTCTTCTTTCTCAGACTGAATTTACCAAGCGATATTCTTTGTTTCTTTACAGAAACTAGCCGATCTCTCTACTTCACCTAATGCAAGATTAATCGATGGCATTCTGCTTACCAAGTTTGATACAATTGATGATAAGGTAGAGCGAATTGCACTAGTGACAAGCAATTCCTTATCCATTCTCTCTCTCTCTCTCTCCAGTTTTCTCTAAATGTGTTCCATATTTTGTTTTTGATGGTGTAGGTTGGTGCTGCGCTGTCAATGGTATACATCTCTGGCGCACCAGTAATGTTCGTCGGCTGTGGACAATCTTATACAGATCTCAAAAAGTTGAATGTGAAATCTATTGTCAAGACACTCCTCAAATGAGTAGTGTCTGTCCTCTAAAAAAGTTCATTGGTGCTTTCAATCGTGTGCTGTTATAAACAAATTACAGTCTGCCAAAAATAGTATGCTTGTTCTCTTAAATTCCTGTGAAACATTTTCTGTAATGAGAGGTGAATCAAATCCTATCTAGACGGTAGCTATTCAAATTGTTCTATTTGTTCTTTTGCTTTTCTGTTCTGTCACTTCTTTATCATGATAGATGTGCGATTGTATTTGACCATGTAGAGAATAGAGATGTCCTCTAAATCTAATAGTATTGGTGGTGAAAATCAATTAATTTACTCAATATGAAGAAACAAGAGTGTATGGAATGGAAATGCGTTAAGGCTTCAAAAGACAGACTGAAAAGCAACTAACTGATTTTCAAGAACAAAATCAAAACATTTGAAAAGAATTCTTTGCAGGAAAATTATCATTTCTCTTCTAACTTTTACAGTAACAATTGCTAATAAGCAATCATTTTTTCTTTCATAACATACATGGTTTTATAAGTTTGATTTTATATAAATATGATTTGATTTAAGTTTAGGTTACTTTTCACTTGTCTTCTCTCGATTTAGGGATTATCCTATTATTCTACCTAATTTTTAATCGGTCACTTAAAATTACCTATATTTCAATTTTGTAACAGAAAATCCCTTCTGAACAAAATCGGTTAAAAACCAAATGGAATGTTTATTTTCTGTTATAAAACTAGCGTGAGATCCATGCTATGCATGGTTTTAATATATAATTTTTATTAATTTTAAATTTTCTCAATTATAATATTATTAATGATTTCCTATTATTGTAATATACTGTGTACTTTTATTCGAATTTATTGCTCTATTTGTCTAGAATATATAATTTTTTTTTCCTTTCTCGTTAAATTATATTTAAAATAAATATTAGATGCATTTTTAGTATAAAATATTAATTGTGATAAGTTTTTTCCAACTATATTTATTTCAAAGCTATATTTCAAATTTTTTTATATATTATTCAAATCACAGTTAAATTCAAATTCAGCTAATCTTTTTTGAAAATGCAAATAAATTCAACTAATTTAAACTACATCATAAATGTTTCAACTTTAAAACTATTTAATGAATTGCAATTTAAAATTTTAAAATAAAATAAAATGTATTATAAAACTCTCGTCATGAAAAATATATTCTAGCTATAGTTATTTACAAACTATATTTAGACACTAGATAATTATTTATCCTTTTATTTTTTCCAAATTGTATTTTAATATACGTTATAATATTAAAAAAATGGTAATTAATAAATCTCTATTTTCAAAAAAACTAATTATAAGATCAACTCTGTGTCAGTTATAATTCGATTAATATTTTGGTCATTTTATTCAAAATAACATATTTTAATTATCAACTTTTGACTGAGAAAATAATTTCTAAATTATAGTCAAACTAACTATAAAGTTCCTAATTTATAATTTCTATTAATCTTTAGGTCCTTCATTTAAAAATTGAAAATATTAAAATTAAAATTTGAAAATAGGATCTATATTTATAAATTTAACTATAATTGAAGGACCAATTTATACTTTTCCTTAATATTTCTATGGTAAGAAAAACTCCAGACATGAAGAAGAAGACAACGCCTTGTATCACTGTTAATATCCAAAGCCACAAAGTGGCGGTGGGATTTGTTGATTCTGAAGAGAAGCAAGGAAAAGGATAAAGAAACGAATATCGCCTCGAAATTTGCCGCTCTGAAAACCCTACCTCTCTATTTCTTTTCTTTGTATATCTACTGAACAGACTCAAGAAGGGGTCCTGAACCTATCAGAGATTAATGATGGAAGTTGCTTCTCATCCAATTCATAATCCTCTTCGTCTCTGTAATCTGTCTTTCTTTCTTTCTTTATGTATATCTACGTGTTTCTTCTTCAGTTTAATTTGTTTGTGTTTTTGATTTTCTTTTGGTCTTTCTTTCTTTCTTTATGTATATCTACGTGTTTCTTCTTCAGTTTAATTTGTTTGTGTTTTTGATTTTCTTTTGGTACTAAATTTTCTTTAGGTAATAGAAGAACGAGTTTTTGTTCTTCGTCTTCCTCGTCGCTGGTATTTCTCTTAATTCACTTGTTTATTTCTATAGTAATTTCATTTTCCCTTTTTTTTTTTTTAAATTTCTTTTATTGGTTATATCCTAGTCGGTTACTGAGAAATTGGAGGGAAATGATGGGGAAATGTTTTTTCTTTTCTTAATTCTCTTCTCAATTTTGGTTGGTTAAGGTTAGATAACTTCTATCTGAATCTACATAATTAGAACTAGTCCATTCCTTCAGATATGAATATCAAAGAGGATGACAGGAGGAAATGAATTGAGATTAAGATTTTTTTTTTTTTTTTTTTTTTTTTTATTTGTGTTGTGTGATATTTGGACTGCTTATTTTGAGTGAAATCAGGTATGATTCGCACTAAAAATTAATTTCCAGGGAATTTATTTATGGATAAGTTTTGTACTTACATCTTTGTCTTTCATCGAAGATGGGACTGGATTGTTTGCGTTTTTTTGTTTAAGGGAGTTGTGTGCGGCTGATAAAACAAAAATTGGAAGATAATGACATAAGTGCTCCTTCTTGCCAGCAAACCCTATGATTATGAAGCATTGACCCTTAAGACTAATGTAAGTTGGCAATTCAGGGGACATCATTTTAGGGGACATCATTTGCTGCTTCTCTCTCTACTCCTTTATCTATTTCTCTGCCATTGTTTGTATAATATTTCAATGTTGTGGATTATTGATGCCTTTCAGCATAGAAAATTACCCTTGATTCTTTACTCAGTTGTTTGCATTTCATTAATTGCAGTTCTATTTACATAAAGGACTACATTTTGGACACACTCCATTTAAACGAACAATTTTGAGAAGTTCAAGTAATTGTGAGTATATTCATAGTCATATGAGTTGCTCATATATGGTTTGCATGAAATGAGTGATTGGCAGTATATTGCAATAATAAATTTAACTTTGTGATTTCTTTGGACAGAATTTTACTATGGTTCTTCATATATTGCTATTGCTTTGAAGAATAATATATATTGTTGTTTGTGCAACTCAGTAATACCATCATAAAATGATGTTTATCTGTTTGTTTCTTATATAATAGAACAACAACAACAACAACAACAAATCTTAAGTTGACATTTCTTAATGAATGATTTAAAATAGGTTTAAAAAAAAAAAAAAAGAAAAGGAGAAAAGGGGCTTTTTTTTCTTATTTTTTCATAATTTGGCAAACCAATGAATATTTTTATTTATTTACTTTTAAAAAATTGTTCCAATTCACAAATTAATTATTGTTAAAAAAAAAAAAAAGGGTAAAACTTCCCCTTCTCATAAACTATCCCGTTACAGTTGACCAGAATTTATTCTGCGAAATCGCAATGTAAAGGGCTAATTGTAAACTGATCTGTTCGGGTTGGGTCAAGTTGTTTATCGAATGCTAAAGCCACGCGGTCCAGACCCGACCGACCCACATAATCTGGTAAAAGATCGTATTTGCAATGTGCTGTAGCTTGTGTTACACATTTCCTCTTATATCTCGTCTTCCCACCAATGGCTAGGAGCATCCGATTCTCCCTCTTTTAATTTGTATCTGTGATTGCTTGATCTGTAGCTACTATCTTCTTGTACATAAAGTATTTTCTCGCTTGCCTCAAATTTTATGGCTTAGAGCACAGATTTTGTGGATTTTATAGCTTCTTGTTTTTCGCCTATGGCTTTATCTCATGGTAACTTGACAGTTTTTCATCCAAGAATTGAAGCTTTTGTGGTCTGTTATCAACCAAGACCACAAGTTCACAAATTTAACCTCTACCCTGGTCTCAGTTCGCTTGATTCTTTACAGGTACTTGTTATTTTATCTGCTAAAATTGAAATATTGGTTGATTTAGAAATGTTTAGTTGGAAGCATGTTTAATATTCACTGGCTTTCATATTGTTTTGAGTTCTTAGATTCTTGTTAATAGAATGTGTAAAAGTGCCAACCAAAAAAAAAAAAAAAAGCCACCATAAAAAGAAAAAAAAAAGATAAGAAGATCCACATAAAAAAAAAAAAAAAAAGATAAGAAATCCACATGGTGGATGCTTTAGAAATTTTCTTGTAGGCTCATTTGGTGTCATTGAGTTAGCTTTACCTCATTGATATTGCTCTCAATCACCACCAACTATATTTTAGTTCTGTGTGAATTGTTTGTGTTTTAGGCCTTTCCATTACTGTCTTAGAAGATTACTTGACGTCTTTAGGAGGTGTATAATCTTTGAAACTAAATAACCTATATTTATGATGTTTAACAGACAGAAAAGTTGCTTCCTTTGTCCTTGTAGTAGTTGTCGAAGACCAAATATTTGCATTTTGCTACTGTACTGTATCTATATGTGATTAACTGAACAATTAGACATTCACTATTATTATTATTATTATTTGGTGTCGGAATTAAATGCCCTACATAACAGGGGATAGCTCTGTACTTCCCCATGAGCCCCTCCCGCCTTACCTAAGATTTGAAATTTTGAACCTGAGACCTATTAATATAAATCTTAAGTCTTAAGCGTTGATGTTTGATATGCTGGTTTTTTTTATATGGCCATAAGATGCCAAAATACTCTATTGATTTATTAATTAGCATTGTGATGATGAATCCTTTGGACATAAAGGATGCTGACACATGATACTTGTGGCAGAAATAAAACTAGGAAATGCTTCTTCATGAGCATTTTGATCAAGAAGACTTCAGGTGACACACCTTGAATGACAATTTTTCTTTACCTTGTCATCCAACAGTCAAGAAAAATAGCTTACATTAATTTGAAATGAGTCATCTTTTACCCAAGTTACTTCTTTAATACACCATTACTTCATATTAGGCACTGTTAAATTGAAGACAGTAAACAGAAAGTTCACGCAGGCATAACATTGTTCTGAAATTTTACTTTTTCATGTTTTTTTTTTTTTTTTTTTTTTTTTTTTTTTTTTTTTGTCTAAGCCTGATTTGTTTGTCTCCCATGTTACTGCTGCTCCTTAACTCCTTTTTTTCTCACCCATCCCCTTGCAGCATAGTAGCAATAAGCTTAGACTTGAGTCTGCAGTAACATCAAGAGAGTTGTGGAAACCGAAGGCCTTGGTCATCACAAATGAACATCCACAAAATGTTGATTTTCCTCGAAAATATTCAAACAAGGAAAAGAAGCCCTTTCCAGTACCCATAGTTGAATTGAGACGAGCTGCAAGGGAGAGAATGAAGAACAGGAAAGGCCAGCCTAAAGGGCGACCCCCTCCTCCAAGGATTGGCTTGGTTGTTAAGAGCCTTATACCGCTTGCTTATGATGTATACAATGCAAGGATTGTCTTGATTAACAATCTCAAGAAATTAATGACAGTGGTCCCTGTGCATGCTTGTGGGTAATTTTCATCCTCTTCTCTATCTTCACCGATGAAATGTAGAAACATTTGTGCCATTGTAAAGGAACAATGTACTTTTCAAATTATAAGCTATCACCTTTTGTCTGCTAACATTTATTATGCGCAAAATATGAACACATCTGATGATATCTGATATCAGTTGCTGTCTTCTACTGCCCAAAAACATAAATGACAGGAGATCTAAGAGAATCTGGATTGTGGAATCTATACATGGTGTTTTAGTGAGTATGGGACATCTAGATTGTTAATCTTGGCAGGTTGACCATCATACTGATTGTTATTTACTTGTTTATTTATATAATTTATTGGTCACACTAATGCCTGGAAAGAATAGACTCTTTATCAAAACAGCGCATAGATGCATGTATGCAAAGAATAGTTGCTAGTTCTTGAAACTCTTTGATGAATTTGCTATATTGGATGTTGCCTATCATTTGCAGGTGGTGTAATGAAATTCATGTGGGACCTGAAGGACATCCATTTAGGACATGCAGAAGTAAATATGCTAACCTCCGCAAGGGCCAACATGAGTGGACAAATGCAGCTATTGAAGATATATTCGTTCCCATAGAATCCTATCACCTTTTTGACCGTCTAGGAAAGCGTATACCTCATG
This sequence comes from Jatropha curcas, assembly GCF_014843425.1. Next base: position 143,745 of record NW_023590635.1, on the reverse strand, counting down.
CAGAGAGATTTTCAGTCCCCCGAATTCCTGCGGTTGTTGAGCTTTGCATCCAAGCAGGTGTTGAAATTCCTGAATATCCCACAAAAAGGAGAAGAAAGCCAATCATTCGCATAAATAGGAGTGAATTTGTTGATGCAGATGAAAGTGACCTGCCGGATCCTGAACCAGTAGTTCCTGTAAAGCCTCTGCTAACTGAAATACCCAACTCAGAAATAGTAGCCCCATCTAATGAAGAAGAAACCAAATTTCTTGCGGAGGAAACACTACAAGCATGGGAGAATATGAGGAAAGGAGCCAAGAAGTTAATGAGGGTGTACACAGTGAGAGTTTGTGGATATTGTCCAGAGGTGCATGTAGGACCCCGTGGACACAAAGCACAGAATTGTGGGGCCAACAAGCATCAACAACGAAATGGGCAACATGGTTGGCAGGCTGCTGTGCTTGATGACCTGATACCACCAAGATATGTGTGGCATCTTCCTGATGTAGGGTCGCCATTGCATCGGGAGCTCCGGAGGTTTTATGGACAAGCCCCTGCTGTTGTGGAGATGTGCATTCAAGCAGGTGCTGCTGTGCCAGATGAATACAAACCAACCATGAGATTGGATATTGGGATCCCTTCCAGTGTTAGAGAAGCTGAAATGGTTGTTTAAGGTATTTTTATTTCATCTCTGTCTAAATGTAGCATAAAGTGCATGTACTATGTAGAATATTGAAAAAAGAAAGAGACAATTTAGGTTCTTTCAAAAAATGAAAGCAATTTTAGCTGTATTGGGATACTCTTCCAGGATATGGTTTCTCCACCTAATTTAGTTGCAAGTTTTACTGATCCTCCCCTGTTTCTATATGATAATGAAAAAAGATTTGATAGAAAGATCACCAATCATGTTCATATGATTTTTACCATGGGAATGATTGTTTCTTCTATGAGATACTGTTTTATTTATCTTTAAAATGGTAGCACTTGCTTTTCTTGTTTCAGGGCTTTCTGAACTCTGAACTTTTTCTCACTTTGAATCCGTCCAGTGAAAATGAACAATGACCCCACATTGGAATTTCTCCTAGGCCGACTCACTCTACCACATCAGTTATGGACCCTCCCCATGTGTTATTCGGCTCTATCTAATGCGTGATACGATTAGGGAAATGGTCATTTGTATTTAATAATGATATAAAAAAATTATACAACCCATTTAATTATATAAGTCATGTATGAGGCAAAGCTCAATCTGTTCAGTTATATGCATAGCATGTGTTAGAAAACCCTACATACACATGTATAACTCACTTCAATTGACATGTATGCTAATAAAATTATTTTTTTATCCTTAATTCAGCGTGTTTGACGGGTTCTATGAGTTAATACATGGCATGACTCGTTTAAAATAATGTCATATATAGATCACAAGCTTAATTTCAATTGTTGGAGAATCGTACTCTATTAATTATTATATGAAGTTTATTAAACTATTTAATATTATGTTCAACGGTGTATTTTTATATTAGATAAGAGGCTGAAAAGTAATTTAACAATATAAAAATATTAAGTAATAATATTATATTAAAGAAAAAGAAATAAATAATCAATATTTTAAAATATTTAATAAAATATTTTTTTGAAGAAATAACTCAATAATTTAATAAAATAAAATTTAAGAATAAATTAATGTAAATTATAAATTATAATTATAAGTAAAATTAGACACTAAATAATATGTATCCTTTTTTTTTTTCCAAATTGTATTTTAATATACGATATAATATTTGAAAAAAAATAAATTGGTAATTAATAAATATCTATTTCCAAAAAAACTAACTATAAGATCTTTAACTCTGTGTCAGTTATGATTCGATTAATATTTTGGTCATTTTATTCAAAATAATATATTTTAATTATCAACTTTTGACTGAGAAATTAATTTTTAAATTATAGTCAAACTAACTATAAAGTTCATAATTTATAATTTCTATTAATCTTTAGGTCATTCATTTATAATTTGAAAATATTAAAATTAAAATTTGAAAATATTAAAATTAAAATTTGAAAATAGGGTCTATATTTATAAATTTAACTATAATTGAAGGACCAATTTATTTACACTTTTCCTTAATATTTCTATGGTAAGAAAAACTCCATGCATGAAGAAGAAGACAACGCCTTGTATCACTGTTAAAATCCAAAGCCACAAAGTGGCGGCGGGATTTGTTGATTCTGAAGAGAAGCAACGAAAAGGATAAAGAAACGAATATCGCCTCGAAATTTGCAATTTCCATATAAAATTATTTTGCCGTTCTGAAAACCCTACCTCTCTATTTCTTTTCTTTGTATATCTACGGAGCAGACTCAAGAAGGGGTCCTGAACCTATCAGAGATTAATGATGGAAGTTGCTTCTCATCCAATTTGCTTCTCATCCAATTCATAATCCTCTTCTTCTCTGTAATCTATCTTTCTTTCTTTCTTTATGTATATCTACGTGTTTCTTCTTCAGTCTAATTTGTTTGTGTTTTTGATTTTCTTTTGGTACTAAATTTTCTTTAGGTAATAGAAGAACGAGTTTTTGTTCCTCGTCTTTCTCGTCGCTGGTATTTCTCTTAATTCACTTGTTTATTTCTATAGTAATTTCATTTTCCCTTTTTTTTTAAATTTCTTTTATTGGTTATATCCTAGTCGGTTACTCAGAAATTGGAGGGGAAATGATGGGGACATGTTTTTTCTTTTCTTAATTCTCTTCTTAATTTTGGTTGGTTGAGGTTAGGTAACTTCTATCTGAATCTACATAATTAGAACTAGTCCATTCCTTCAGATATGAAGATCAAAGAGGATGACAGGAGGAAATGAATTGAGATTAAGATTTTTTTTTTTTTGTGTGTGTGTGTGTGATATTTGGACTGCTATTTGTGATGAAATCAGGATAATTGCACTAAAAATGTATGTTTTCCAGGGAATTTATTATTGGATTAAGTTTTTGTACTTCCATCTTTTCTTCATCAAGATGGTGGATGGATTTCTTTTTTTTTTTTTTTTAGGGTTGGGTGGCGCTATAATAAAAGAATGAAATAAGCCATATTTCTCCTCTTGCCAGCTAACTCTCTATGATAGAAGAGCATTTGACCTAAGACTATATTAAAAGTTGGAAGTGTAGGGGACACGATTAATGAAATAATGCCATATTTCTCCTTCTTGCCAGCAACCCTATGATTAGAAGCATTGACCTTAAGACTATTTTAAGTTGGAAGTTAGGGGACATCATTTGCTGCTTCTCTCTCCACTCCTTTATCTATTTCTCTGCCATTGTTTGTATAATATTTCGATGTTGTGGATTATTGATGCCTTTCAGCATAGAAAGTTACCCTTGATTCTTTACTCAGTTGTTTGCATTTCATTAATTGCAGTTCTATTTTCATAAAGGACTACATTTTGGACACACTCCATTTAAACGAACAATTTTGAGAAGTTCAAGTAATTGTGAGTATATTCATAGTCATATGAGTTGCTCATATATGCTTTGCACGAAATGAGTGATTGGCAGTATATTGCAATAATAAATTTAACTTCGTGATTTCTTTGGACAGAATTTTACTATGGTTCTTCACATATTGCTATTGCTTTGAAGAATAATATATATTGTTGTTTGTGCAACTCAGTAATACCATCAGAAAATGATGTTTATCTGTTTGTTTCTTATATAATATAACAACAACAACAACAACAACAAGTACCAAGCCTTAATCCTAAACAAGTTAGTGTCGACTATATGAATCCTTTTTTTCCATTTCACTTTGGTCCTAGCTAAGTCCACATTAATGTCAAAAAGTAGACCTTTTGAGACAACTTCTACTCATGGTTTAGGTCTATCTCTTCCTCGTTTAGCTCCCTCCACCATCGTGTTATATTTACAAACCGGAGAACATGGGGGTCCATGTAGGCTATGAACAAGTCATCTCATACATCTTTCATTTTATCCCCAACTCGTTCTACTTGCACCTTATGTCGGATGTTGTCATTTCATATTTCATACAATAATGAGTGATTATACATCCAATTTAACATCCGTATTTCTGTAATATTCATCTTGTGCATGTTGGCATTTGGGGTTAACATTCACTCATGTATAACATCACAAGTCTCACTATCATTCTATAGAACTTACCTTTCACTTTGTTAGGTATCTTTCTATAATGTAGCATACGTGTAACACTTCTCCATTTCATCCATCCTATTTTAATTTTTATGGGTTACTTTTTCATCCTTCAAGCCACTCTTTTGAAATATAGAGCCTAAATATCTGAATTTGACTATACTTAAGCATTACAAGGCCATCCCAATTCCATTTCATATGTAATGCTATTAAATAATGGTGTGTTTTGTATTCATTCTTTGTGGGCTTACTGTGTGCTTTGCATGCACTTTCCTTTAAGGTCTTAATGCTTCTTGGTTTATATTTTCTCTAAAGAGGGCCCAGGAACCACTGCTTTGTTTATGGCTTCTGTTTCTAATCTGCCACTGTTATCAGATCTCTTCTATGAAGCTTTCTCCTTTCCACTTTATTGGCTTTTAGTACTGACAAGTAGAGATTTTAGTTGTCACTTTCTGTGGATCTACTCGTTTTGAGATATGCACTTTGGAATGCGACCACACACTTTTTTATAAATTGATTAGCTCTTGTGCTGGATAGAAAAGTGATGGTGCTCTTTACTACATAATAGAATGATGATCTTAAATTATGATACCTATGTTTATATCAATATTAGCATCTTTTTATGCTTGTGCACCAAGAAACAATTTGGCACTAGATCTTTGACATGAATATATGGCAGTCTAATTTAGTCTCCTAGAAAACTATCTTCTGCAATATGTGAATTTCATGGCATATGAATTTCGACATTTCTATTCTCTTTCTTTAGGATGTATAGTTTTCTCTTAGTTGTATTCAACCCTTTAATTGTTTAGTTTGATCATTTTAGATCTTTTAAATAGTTGCTTTTATGTTCCAATAGCTCCTTCAAATGGCTCTTTGCACATCACAAGAAAGCATGTGGGAGTGTTTTGGACTTATTGTTTGCAAGAGGAGTTCAAATGGCCACTTTTTGATTATAAAGTGAATAAACAGAATAAGTTACCAAGAAAGACAGTCGTAAGATCTGAACTTGTGGGAAGTGCGACCCCTGATTTGGCATATCCACTATCAGGTCTCACCCAGGAGCCTTTTTCAGATAGTTGCGTTATTTCATTGTCAAAGTTATGCTAATATGTATTCTGAAAAACTTTTTTAAGTTGCAGAAACTAAATTAGGGTCGAAAGTCAGAGGAATTTGCTTTTATGCTGTTACTGCTATCACTGCCATTTTTTTGTTTGTGCTGATGTTGATGCAACATCCTTTTGTTCTCTTGTTGGATCGATACCAAAGAAAAGCACAGTTTTTCATTGCCAAAATTTGGGCGAGATTGACTGTCGCACCGTTTCTTAAAATCAAGTATGAGGGATTGGAGAATCTCCCATCTTCAGATGTTCCTGCTGTATATGTTTCAAACCACCAGAGTTTTCTGGATATATACACGCTTCTCACTCTTGGAAGAAGTTTTAAGTTTATAAGCAAGACTGCTATATTTCTATTTCCCATCATCGGGTGGGCTATGTTTATGCTGGGTGTCATTCCCCTGAAGCGTATGGACAGCAGAAGTCAGTTGGTAAAACATTTTTTTTCCTTGTTCTTATAAATGCAGCTGTATTGTTTATTTATATTTTACTAGATGGTAATGTAAAAGATTGTGTAGTTTATTCTTTTCTTTTATTCTTTATGGATTGTGCTCGTGTCGTTGGATTTGGGTTTGAAAGTCTGATTCTTTTTATTTACAGGAATGTCTAAAACGTTGCATTGAATTAGTGAAGAAGGGAGCTTCTGTATTTTTTTTCCCAGAGGGAACACGAAGTAGAGATGGGAAATTAGGCACTTTCAAGGTAAAGATCATGCTATGGTTCCAAATGTTACTCTTGCTGTGTGATAAAGTATTTTGTAGGTATAAGGTTGGTTAATTTTGTTTAAGCAATAATGGAAGAAACGTAAACAAGGACAAACCTCCATGATGTGGTGTGTACATATCTTCCTCTTGCTAGATATCTGAACAGTGCTAGATAAACTTTGGAGGAAGATTGCAACATTTTTCTGAAACTCAGTTCTTAATTTTCTTTCTTTTTTGATTTCTGTTGATGTTCAGAAAGGTGCGTTCTCCGTGGCGGCAAAAACTGGGGTGCCTGTAGTCCCTATTACACTTATGGGGACTGGAAAAATCATGCCACCTGGAATGGAAAGTATCTTGAACTGTGGGTCTGTGACAGTTGTTATTCATCGGCCAGTAGAAGGAAGTAATCCTGAACTTCTATGCAATGAAGTTAGAAAAACAATTGCAAATTCACTGCATGAGCAAAGTTGAGAAATCTCAACTGCACGGTCTGTTTAGTTTAATTGGATTAATGGTATAAGGTGCTTGAGCTTGTATGAATCAGCAATTTTGCTCGAGTGGCTGAAGGTTAGTGCAACAAATGTTTTGGTTCTGACTTCTGAGGCTGCAGTTATTGAAGGATATATAGCTACAAGGTTATTGAAATAAATTGACATGCTAGCCATTACTCTTACTGGACTTGGATACGATGCAGAGTACAGAGTTTGTGCAATAGCGACTTGCTCTCCAAAGAGGTGAATCCAAGGTGATGCTAATGACTTTGTGAGTTCACTAGTGAATAGTTGCATGAACCTAGTTATGCTGCAATTTTCCAGACGATGTTACACTAATCGATTTTTGATGGATTCTGATTTTATGTTTGATATCCTAACCCATTTGTTTTCATATCTTTATATTACTGATCAAAGGAAAATGCTCATGCATTCAATTTGTACACGAATTTTGTTAGAGGAAAATATATTTGTTGCTTATGTGTTGGAAAGGGAATTGTTGATTTTTTGAAGAAAAAGAAGAATTGCAAAACATGATAGAGAGTACTTTCATTCAAATAATAATCATAGTCATTTTGATCATTATTAGATTAGTAAAACACTAACTAATATTTTTTACATGTATCGTTCCAGAACTATTCGGTCATATCAATTTTAATTGTTCATATTAATTTATTATTTTAATTTAATCATATTGGATAAAATAAAAAAATTATATTATATATTCTTTTCCTCCGTGTCATTTTCTGTACATGGTTTGACAAAATGTGCATATTAAGAATTTAGTCAATAAAAATTATTTTTTCATTTAATAAATAATTATAAAGATTATGATGAAAAAAATAATTATTTAGATATCTATATTTAGAAATCGTGCAAATATTTTAAGACATTCAAAAAAGAAATAACAATCAAGCAAAGTGGAATCAAGCAAAGTGGAACGGAGAGAATATTATATAAGGTATATCTAAAATGTCAATATTATTTGATATATATATATATATATTAGTAATATAATATAATATGGTAAGACATTCAAGAAAAGAAATAACAATCAAGCAAAGTGGAATGCAAGCAGGAAGTAGTGGGAACTGGTAGAGGAATATTATAGGTAAGGTATATCTAATAAATTCATAGTATTTGATTATATAATAAATATTAGTAATAATAATATAATATGTATTATTATTAATGGAATAACAAGGTGAAGTAATATCAAATATGATGAGATACATAACTATTTAATTATTATTTTTAATAAATTTTTAATTTGATTGATTATAATTATTTTCTACAAGTAACTTATTCTATAAAAATTAAATGTAATTTATTATTATTTATCACGAAGTATATTATAGGATTTATTATTCGATATAAAATAAAAAATAAAACTCAATAGAAATATTTATATAATATAAAATTATGATATAACAAGTTATGTTAGTAAACCATATAATATATTTTTTTTCTAAAAAAATAACTAAAAAATATTTATAAAAAGTAAAAAAAAAAGAAAAGTATCAAAATTATACATGCCCTAAAACAATAATTAATGCATTAATTATTATAATAATTAATATTGATTTCTCATATTTTAATTATATAGACAATTTATTGTATTATATTATATATGAAAAATTAAATTAAATTAAATTAAATTGTATAAGAAAATTTTAAATTAATTAATAAATATAAATTGTTATAAGAAAATTTAAATTAATTAATAAATAATGAAAATTTAATTGCCAAATTATAATAATGCTTTTCATGTTATTCCCTTAACAAGTTATTTAATTAATATTTTTTATTATTGTTTCATAAAATGTATAAATTAATTATATTTACTTACGATGTATACAAATCAATGAGTATAAACAGCATGCAACATACATTCGAGAATATATATATATATATATATACACACACGCGCGTACGTACACTTTGAATCTCACCATGTTTCTCTTCTCAATACACTCAACAAAATCTTTATGATATAACCATGGGACCCATGGGTGAAGAAGGCAAAAATTGTACACTTACTTGTAACTAAGCCTCAATGAGAAGGAGGGTCAAACTCTCCTTGTGGAATATTAATTTAGATTATATAAAGATATATCTTTAAGGTTGAACCTTTTAAAAAGGTTTTGCACCACAAATAACAAACATATGATATGAAATTAGAACTCACGTATAGTATATGGACAATTTTTAACAATTCAAAATCAAAGAATATAGATATAGAATTTGTCAACAATAAATGAAAAGATAACTTTATTAAGCAAACTTCAAATCATCAATATTTGAGATTGAGATGTAATACATGAATAGCAGAAATGCTAGAGGGAACATTTTGAAATTCCAAAGCTTGTGATGGTGATGAAAGTGTTTGAAGTAGGAATGCTAAAACAGTTGGGTTAATTAGGATGCAATTAATGAAAGTTGATTGGTGGAGGACGCCTAACTGGTTCAAATGGAGGAATTGGAACTCCTTTAGGCAGCACTCTGAAATTCAAACGCCTAGGTGGTGAAGGAGAAGGAGAATTCTCGTGATGACGCCTACTTGGTCCGGATGGAGGAATTGGAACTCCTTTAGGCAACATTCTGAAATTCAAATGCCTAGGTGGTGGGGGAGAAGGAGAATCCTCGTGACAACACCTACTTGGTCCGGATGGAGGAATTGGAACTCCCTCGTGATGACACTTACTTGGTCCGAATGGAGGAATTGGAATTCTCCTACTTGGTCCGGATGGAGGAATTGGAACTCCTTTAGGCAGCATTCTGAAATTCAAATGCCTAGGTGGTGGAGGAGAAGGAGAATCCTCGTGATGACGCCTACTTGGTCCGGATGGAGGAATTGGAATTCCTTTAGGTAGCATTCCGAAATTCAAATGCCTAGGTGGTGGAAGAGAATCCGAGGTACATCTATTTGGTCCGGATGGAAAAATTGGAACTTCTTTAAGTAGCATTCCAAAACTTGTGCGTTTGTTTGTTAACAAATAATCTCCCTTTTTCCCTTCATCATGCACAACAAGAGATTGACTATGACAAAAGGCAAAGCAAATGAAGAACAAAAGCATGTAGAATGTCCACAATGGATTTCTACCAACATTCATTCTTCTTTTCATCTTTGCCTTCTAATTAATTTCTACTATCTTATGCTTCTCTAAATATTTTGTAAACCATTTAAATAATATTAGATTGCCCCTTGAAATAAGGTATTTAAGTATTCATATGGCATGAAATCAGGAGTTACTTTATATCTTAATCATTTAGCTTAAAAAGAAAAGTATTAATGTTTTTACTAAATATATTCATTTGCTTATTTTTTTTGGAGTTTTATAAGTAAATCAACGTTTGTTATTCCTAAATTACAAAACAAAATTGTTAAATTCTCCAAAAACTGAAGAAATATGCTTACATCTGGTGTACAAGATTACCTATACAACAAGTCAATAATGAATTATTATTTGAAAAAACTATCACGCATTTTTTATTACTCCCTCTGTCCTAAAATATAAGTCATTTGTGTATTTCAAAAAGTAATAAATGATATTTTTCCAATGTCGCCTTTATTTACACCAAATACAATAAATAATTCACAAGTAACTATTTGGATTTGAGATAAAGAATAATTTGGTCAAACTACCTTGAGTTTGTTATAATCTATAAAAATTAATTGATTCCTTAATTTTTGTGCAAAAATCATAAATAATTTATATTTTGGGACAATGAGTAGTTTATTGCCATATTTATTTTTAGCATAATTGTTGCATGATTTTTTTTGTTTATTGCTGTATTTGTTTTTAGCTTTGTCCTTCTACGCTAGAGCTAATTAAGTTAATACTTCATCCGTCCCATATATATAAGCTTACTTTGACATTAACATAAATTAAGAAAAATCAATTAATATAATTGAATTATATCTTTTATTTAATTTTTTCTTCAAAATATCTCTTTATAATATTAAATAATGGGCATCAATTTAGAATATGGATGTACATTAAATAAGAGTATTAAAAAATTAGATAATAAATGATACTTTAAAGAATAAAATAGGATTACATTTTGAGAACAAACCGGAAAAAAAAAAGTGAACCTATATATACGAGGGAGTATAATAATGATCCTAATAATTCAACAAGATATGTGATTGCGTTTCATTATTATTTCCTTAGCTACTACAACTAAATCGAGGTGTTACTTCCGTTCTATAATATTTGATACATTTGAGAAGATTTATTCTAGAATACTTATTATATTTGTGGTTTCAATGAGTAATATTCTTTCCGTCTCATTTTGTTTGTACGGTTTTACAAAACACGCATATTATGAATTTAGTCAATAAAAGTTATTTTACCTTTTTTTACCCTTAACTCATTAAGATATTAATAAAAATATTTTATTTAATGACCAATCATAAATGTTATTATGAAAAAAATAATTATTCACATATCTAAATTTATAAACCTTGCAAACATGCTAGGATGTTAAAAAAAGTAATGACAACCAAACAAAATAGGACGAAAAGATTAATATTGTATTTGATAAGACTCAACACTTTTATGTAATATTCTCTCCGTTTATTTTTATCTATTGCTTTGTTTTGAAAAAATTAAGTAATATAATTATTTTTTAAATTTTATTCTTTATATCTACTAAACACATTACTATTTTCTACAATTTCTTAAAATCCATCTTATCACACTCATTTTTTTTTCCACTTAATTTTAATGGCACAATAATAAAGAGAGAAACATTGAAACTAAATAATTAGATGCGATAAAAAAATAATTTAATCAAATAAAAAATATTTTCTTATAATTTAAGTGATTTAATCCTTGTGAAAAAAACTAATATAACACAATATAAGATAGTAAGAGATGATTAAAATATAATAATATAATTAATACAAATATATAAGTTTAGATAATAGATGGATTGGATGATATATAGAGAAAAAACCAAATTGAAATAAAGAGAATAAATCTAAAACAATTGTTTGAAAATTAAGCATTCAACTATAATTTACATTTTACTAAAAAAAAGTGAATTGTTCGAATAAAAATTTAAAAAAAATCCAGAAAATTAAGGTTTTCTTTTTAGCCATTAAAGTTTAAGAATTGTAATTTAAAATTTTTAAAATTTAACCCATATGTGTAAATTTTAACCAAACTCAGAAACTGAATCCTTTTGCTCGAAGATGAATAAGTTAATTTCTAGCTTTCCATATTGACCAAGCCACCGTGAATGTTAAAGGTTTATTCAATAAAATTATCTGTTTTAATAGCTATTAGTTGTTTTATTAATGTTTAATTATTAGTTATTTGAGTCGCTTCTCATAAAACGCTAAAAAAAACGTTACATGTTTTAATTTTTTATAAAACGTTATTTTAAACTCTAAAAGTTAATTCAAATGTTATGTTATTGAACGCTATAAGAAAAATAATATTTAGTCAAATACTAAAAACTATTTAAAATACTTTTATAGAATACAGCGTAGGCAGCCAAACTTTAAAAGTGATCACAGAGTCATCCCTAAGAGGCTATAAAGCCATGCCAATCTCCATGTCTGTCAAGTGTTAATTGTTTATTTATATTAATAAATTTTGAAATGTGAATAAAAAAAATAAAAGTGTCAACAACCACTTGATTCTTGTTCTGGCTGTGAACATCACATTACAGAAAATGAAAGCGAGAGATAAAAAATGAGTGGACTTGGAGAGAGAGATAGAGATATGCCTTATTGGATCAAGCAAGAAAAAAAAAAATGGATTTTGCTAGCAATTGTTTTATTATTATTTTAGTAATTCATAGTTATAATTTGAATACTATACAAATTTAAAGGATCAGATTTTAGAAAAAAATAATGATTTATAAATAAAATTTTTTTTCTTGATTGAAAAACCAATGTTTTTGTATGTTTTTTTTTTTTTTTTTTTTTAGAAAAAAATAATGATTTATAAATAAATTTTTTTTCTGATTGAAAAACCAATGTTTTTTAGTTATGTTTGTTTTTTCATCTTTTTTTTTTTTTTTTATATTAACCACAAATATCCTCAGTTCACTAGGGCTGTGGCTAAATCCTACTTGCACAGAATCAATCCATTAAGAATAAAAGACTTCTAGCAAATATTTTGTTTCAGCTGTGTTTCTATATTTTTTTAATAAAAGAAAAATGAGTAATAGAAATTAATTTTTTATATAAATAATATAGTTCATGTGACCATGCCCTATATAATATGAATATAACTTACAATTGAAATTTTAGCTTTTTTTTTATATGTGCATAAGATATCTAGTTCTGTTTTTGTTTTAACAGTCCACAAATCCTTTCTCGTCCTTAAAGGAGTCAGTTCCGGAGAAATTTAGTTTATTTTAAATGATCCAAATAATTAGCTTTTATATATTTAAAATACTTATTTTGTGAAATAAAAAAATAATGAAATTATTTATAATTAAATAAATTATTTATTTACTCCAAATCAATAAAAATTATACTTTATTATTTCAGTTAAAATTGATTCAGCTTTATATCAAACATTTTTAATTTAATTTGATAAATTTATAAATCATTTAATATCGGAAATTCTTAAAAATAACGTAAACCTTTTCTGCCGTTTTCTTCGAACAAAACAAAAAGGAGAGGGGGCAATACAGTCATTTAATAATTTTGATTCATTATTGACTCCGTCTCCGTTTTGCTCATATCGTCCTGCATTGCACGTATATCGGTTTCTGCTAAAAGATATTTCCTTGTGACTTCGTTTTCAGTTTCTCTCTCCTTTACTGTGGCGCCTTTTTACTCTTATTTTACTACAAATCTGTCTTTCGAATGTTTCCTCTGTGCATAAAGATTTTCATTTGCTAGATTTTTTCTTCTAGCTAATTTCATGGTCTAAAGCCCCAAATCCATTTCACTGTGAGTTACTGTCTCTCCGCTCTTATCTTCTTTGCTCAAAGATTAATCAATCTGTATCTATATACATGTTTATGTTTCTAATCGCTATTTCTGTGCTTATTTGCTTATGTTTACTGGAGATTAGTATCAACTGTTAAGTGTATGAAGTGAATTTGTTCTATGAATTGAAAACATTACAGTTCCAATTTGGTTCTACTTTAGGGATTTTGATGGTTGACGATCGTGTTGCTTTTTATTGTTTGTACTGTACTGTTGATTATTTTTTAATTTGTATGATTTTGTTGAAATTCGTGGGCAACGATGTCCTTATGAAGATCTAATGCATGAGGAAGTTGTTCTAAATTATCTACTCTAATGGAAGACAGATTTTCTTATCAATAATTTTTATTATTGTTTAAATGATTCCAAGCTTAATTTGGTTATTTGGTGTGTAAGTGCCTGAGCCTAAATTTTTACCAGCAGCCATAGTTCCAAGGCTGAACTGGATGATATTGTTGCAAATTGATTGCAGTTTATTCAAATTATTTTTCCCTTTTGTCCTGAAGGTGGCTATTATATGTTCAGCTGCAAGAAATGTTTGACTGTGGTTACAAATCGCAGTACCTGGGCGGTCAGAGAGAGAAGTTTGTTAGGTAATGGTTTCATTTCTTTCCTTCTTGGGCAGTCCTAAAGGACATGAAAGTTGGACAATATTAGATTCTTAATTTTTTGTCACATTTCGTTGATCTTGTTGAATAAATTTTAACAATCGTTGTCTTTTTTGAAGTCATACAAATGCTAGGTTATCATCATTGACAAAATCATAACCACTGTAATATTGACTACAAGAGAGATTAATTGGTCATTCTCTAACCAAAAGGCATGCAGAAGTTCTTCCTGAATATTGAAAATTAAAAAAGAAAAACTCCTCTTAATAGGCCTGTGGAGGCAGATGTGGTGAGAGATGGCTATGGATATGTGGTATTTATAGGTGTTTGAAGTATCAAATGTAATAATGTGTTTCAAAACTGCAACTCTGGTGCACTGCAACCTAGAACCTACTCGAAGTAGATAATTTAGCAGTTTGTTTTGTAGCTAATTTTCAAATGTGTATATTTTATTGTATTATATCACTAAATATGACTAGTGATATCTCTTTCCTATAGAGCTAAAATCATTTGGCAGAGTTCATCCATTTCTATACAACCGTGAATTGAATGAATAAATCATAGAATCTCTCACAAAGTTCCAACTTGGAGTGCAGTTTAATAGTTAATATTTTACAATTGCTCTACTGAGCTTGGTTGGTTGGGCTATTATTTCTATTCCAACTTGGGACTAATTGTATACAGTTCATGTGAGGCAGTAACTATGTAAAGAAGGCAAGTGATAGTCATTCTTTCAACAGTATGCATCAGTGGTCTACTTCCTGGTTCATGGGAAAATTTTATGTTCAGTAGCTTTAGGTTCTTTAGTGGATTTTAAGTTAAAATATGTATGCTTCTTACCCTTGCAAGATCTCATAGTTAAGCTTTTTTGCTAAGATCTTTTGGTGCAAATGCACTTTGAGGCTGCCTACTTTTTCTCTGATGAGATTGTAAGGCCTTAAGTTTCAGTTGGTGTAGGAATTGTGTTTATCAATCCCTTTTTTGGTTTGATTTGGAATATGAAAGTGTCTTATTTGTTGATATTGATCCGTCTTATCTATATTTTAGGTTGGATGACTTGGACTCTAGATTATCATCACCATCTAATGCAGGAGTGAATAAATGTGGATTTGGGATTGAGCGATTTAGTCATGCAGGTCAAGGAACTGCTACAACTTCCACATCTTTCAAGAAAGGAATCAGAAAAGGATCTGAGGGACTTAAGTCGATTGGTCGGTCACTTGGATTTGGGGTATCTAGAGCAGTATTTCCAGAAGATCTTAAAGTTTCAGAGAACAAGATATTTGATCCTCAAGACAAATTTCTCCTGCTGTGCAATAGATTATTTTTCATATCATGTATTCTGGCAGTATCTGTGGACCCTCTGTTTTTTTATCTTCCTGTTTTTAATGATTCGGTACAGTGTCTTGAAATAGATAGAAAATTGGCAGTTACTACAACAACTTTGCGGACAATTATGGATGCTTTCTATCTTATTCGCATGGCTCTTCAGTTCCGAACAGCTTATATTGCTCCTTCTTCTCGTGTATTTGGGCGAGGTGAACTTGTGATAGATCCTGCACAAATAGCCAAGAGATACTTGCGTCAATATTTCTTCATTGATTTTCTTTCTGTCCTTCCTATACCGCAGGTTTATGTCATACTACCTGTTTTTGTTTGTGTGCAACATGCATTGATTTACTTTGCTTTTATATCTATCTATTGGCCTATTATTCTTTCTTGCTATTGGATTTTGTCATTTATGTTTTTTTTTCAGTAGTTCTCATTCTTTTGTGCTAGATCTGAAAAAATAAACCTGTGCAATCTAGTGGTTTTCAGTATCTTTTATGTGGCACCTATATAATCTACATGCTGACTTGTTCTCTATTCTTTTTCCTTGGTTGCCAATTTCTGTATGCTTCTCTCTATCTGCGTGTGTTGTGATACATATGTTTCTTTTGCATGTCCATGATGCTTCACAGACATAAATTCTTCAATATTGTGCTAACTTTAAATAGACGTTGCAGTTGTTCCACTTTTGGTTTTTGTAATATCATATCTGATGTGGTTTATTCTTATCAGATGTGTCTTTCACTTTCATTTGTTTGACATTGGTGCTGATTGCTTAATCATATCTATTAGCTTGCTACGAGAATTAATATTGCAGAGATCATTTGCTCCTCATAATGCTCACTTCTTTATTTTAGAAGTTTCCGGTCACTGACCTACTTCGCCATAATTATTCTTTCATTCATATCCACACGGTTTCATTCACCATATACTGCATAGATAATATTAACTATTCAATTGTGATTCGCTTTATGGTAAAACTTAAGCTTTGTGAAGATTGCCCATGAAAAAAATTACACCCATTATACCGTTGGAGAATCTTTATGGCTGTTTAATTGTGGAGGGAAAAATTCTCCTTAGGAAGTAGAAATTGTGTGGAAGGCATCTGGTTCATATGTATATTCAGAATCTCAACTACAAGACTTGCCTTTTCATGGTCTGTCTTTGGATAACTTTTTTGTTGATTTGTGTTTTGAATTTAATTTTATTAGATTAGGAAACGTTTATGTAGTCTGCTCCAAAGAGTGAGAATCACTATCAAAATTTAAATTTTGGCTTTTAAATATTACCCTTTTTTTTCAAATATCTAATTTTCAAAGCAATCCCCTCTCTTTGGCTGATATTTATATTGTTATATTTTGGAAAGTTAGTACAAAAACAGAACCTCCACTTTTCCTAATATTTTGCCACGTTCAAGGACTTGTTTGGGGATGTGATACTTCTTCTGTGTCAAATTAAGGTTTAATGTCTGGTTTCATGTTCAACATATTGTAGACTTTCTTAAAAAGATTTTATGCACTTTTCATTTCAACAAGCAGGATATTTTCTTCTTTCAGCCTCTAGTTCTACACTGCAAGATTTCCCATCCAATTAAACTAGCCCTGTGGGATTTAAGTCTAACTAAGTTCTTTGGTGAAACTCTGGCAGGGACCTCATGGATGGCTTTGATTTCGAATGTTGATATAAAATGCATTTGGAATTTTGCACTATAGTTTCAGAAGAGTGAATAGTTGCATTGATCTTCATATTATATTTCTTATGTTGCAATACATGATGTTCATTATTTCTCTCCATATGTGTAGATTGTGGTTTGGAGATTTCTGCAGAGGTCAAGCGGTTCAGATGTTCTGAGAACAAAACAGGCCTTACTATTTATTATCATGCTTCAATATATTCCTAGGTTACTTCGCATCTTACCCTTAACTTCAGAAATGAAAAGAACAAAAGGAGTATTTGCAGAAACTGCATGGGCAGGTGCTGCATTTTATTTGGTGTTATACATGCTTGCTAGTCATGTAAGTCCTGTTTCCCTGTCTCTAGTGGAAATTATTCTGCCATCTTAATGATTCTCATTTTGATTTGCTGTCTGTAGCATTATGTAGATGCATTTCTAATGATCTATATTGGAACATTAACATTGAATGACCTCTCTATCTATTAACCTGTTAAACAGTATAATGTTGGATAATTGAATTTTCAATTGCTGCATTGTTATGGTCATGCTTCTCCCTTTTTTTTCATGTGTCTGTGATTATTTTTTTGATTGTTTAATATTTGTCCATCACTTATTTATTTATTTATTTGGCGCAATGGAGGGGGACCATTGGCTATTGGTTGCAAAAGGTGGGGATAGCTACCCCTCTTCATAATTATCTCTTTTCCGCTCAAATAGACTAGGACTTTACTTATCCATGGGAATTATTGACTTGGGATTATGTCATTGGACTTCTTTGCTCTTTACATAGGTTGCTAAGCCGATGGCTGTTTGAATTTTCATCCCAGAATGTCATTGTTTTTACTTCTGGTCATAATAATGGACACACTTTTTATCCTCCTTTGCCCAGCTGTTTGGTTATATGCTAGTGCTATATCCAATTTGCAATGTCCTATTGTTTCAACATTTACTTGTAGCCAGCTGATTATACTTAAGCAGAATCTGGCACTTGTATTTTGCAGGTAGTTGGTGCATTTTGGTATTTGTTAGCTGTAGAACGGCAAGACACATGCTGGCAAAGGGCTTGTCATGATACTTCACCATGCAGGAAAGATTTTTTATATTGTGGCAATCAGCGTATGGATGGTTATACTGACTGGAGCAGCAACAGCAGTAAGGTTCTTCAGTCAAACTGTGAAGCCAAAGAGGACGGGCCATTTGATTATGGAATCTATTTAAATGCTTTGTCATCTGGCATTGCCTCATCGAAGAAGTTCATCCCTAAATTCTGTTATTCTTTGTGGTGGGGCCTTCAGAATTTGAGGTAAATTCACTTTTTCTTGTTTACATTTATATTTTTAATAGGACCAACATGATGTAGCAAATTGTAGATAGCATGTTTGTTTTCATTGCAATGTCATTTCAATGTGTTACTATATTTTTAGAGTAGGTTAGATTCTAAAGCAATAGCTACTTCTTCCCAATGTCAAGATTAGGTGAAAATATGCCAAAATTAGACACAGGGCTGGAGCTAGTAGGTGACAGTTTCAGAGTAAGCAATTTCATGAAACTCAATTCAACTCAACTAAGGTGTTCTTTCTGTACTAGTAGTAAATCTTTTATTCAGTTAGTCTTCTTTGTATTTGTAAGTTAAATTTATATAGAAGGTTGTCTAGCAGGCTGTAGCTATGATGCATAATTAAGAATTTTTCTTTTAGTTTCCTTCTTTATTTAGTATTCTTAATTAAAAAAATGTAAATTAATTAGGAATAATTTTCAGGTTCCTTCTTTATTTAGGATTAGAATTGCTGGCTATTTGCTAAGAACGCTTGCAAATATGGCTCTTTTTTCTCAAATGAAGTTGTTCTTGTATGTTCATGCTTGCAATCTTATCCATGTGTATTAGGTGTTCTCCTTGCCAATATGTTTGTTTTAGAGCTAAATTCATGAGAATCTAATGTATCTGCCATTTTAAACAACTAATGTATATCAATGTGTTGCCCTCATAATTCTTTTGCTTGCGAATAAGCTATCACGATAATAGCTTTTTAACTCTTTGATATACTTACCTCCATCTCATTTGCAGTACCCTTGGCCAGGGGCTTCAAACCAGCACCTACCCTGGAGAGGTTATATTTTCCATAGCATTAGCGATATCTGGGCTTATCCTTTTTGCACTTCTGATTGGAAACATGCAGGTAAATGATTTGTACTAATTTCTTTGGCTGTGTTTCTTCTATGAAAACTTGGGACTGCACTTTGCTGCAGTCACCAGGATTCTGGCCTAAGTGCGTTGGGGACCCAACTCCACTTCAGTGAATGACTGAAGCCCACATTTACTGTTTCTTCCACTTCTCTATAATATCACCAGGGATGTTAACTTAAAAAAAAAAAAAAAAGAAATACATTGGAAACAATGCAGGTAAATGAATTGGTACTAATTTCTTTGGCTGTGTTTCTGTCTATGAAAATCTTGGGACTGCACTTTGCTGCAGTCACCAGGATCTCTGCCTAAGTGGCGTTTGGGGACCCACTCCACTTCAGTGAATGACTGAACCCACATTTACTGTTTTCTTTCCACTCTCTAATAATATCAACCAGGGATGTTAACTTAAAAAAAAAAAAAAAGCAATTACCTAAAAAAATGGTAGTTTGTTTCAATTATTTATACAACACAAACCACAAAAGACCGGGTGGAATACATCTTAAAAAAAAAAAAAAAAGCAATACTAAAAATGGTAGTTGTTTCAATTATTTATACACACACACACAAAAGACCGGGTGGAATACATCAAATGAGATATTCACTTGCTTGTGGTTTATTTTGCCTATTTAGTCTGTATGCTTACGTTGTATAAAAAGTTCATAGAGGGGGAAACAACACATTTGAACTCTGTATTAGGATGTACGCCTTTCCAAATTGGCTTTAGATGCCAGATATCTGTTAATTTCTTATGGATTTTGAAAGTAATTTGTGATATGTGAAGCATGATACATCAAATAGTGCTAAAATTTCCAGAATTCTGCTTTTGGTACAGACTTATCTCCAGTCACTTACTATACGATTAGAAGAAATGAGGGTCAAAAGGCGCGACTCAGAACAGTGGATGCATCATCGATTGCTTCCACCAGAACTGAGGGAACGGGTGAGGCGCTATGACCAGTACAAGTGGTTAGCAACACGTGGGGTGGATGAGGAGTATTTGGTGCAGAGTCTACCAAAAGATCTTAGGAGAGACATAAAACGACACCTCTGTTTGGCATTAGTAAGAAGGGTAAGTCATCTTGAATTTTGCATTTCTGGTCGGTCTTTGCATGAACAAGACTAGGTGTTCTTGGTTCATCTGATGTGGGAGCTTCTTGAAGTTGAATTTTCTCTGAGGCTCACCAAGTAGAAGGGGAGGAAAAAGGACTCCCGTCATATATAATTTCTTTGCGCTAAGCCAGTGGTGCTTGCTAACCAATTCTTGTATTTAATTGCTTCCATGGCATTTACAGGTTCCTCTATTTGACAATATGGATGAGAGGTTACTTGATGCCATTTGTGAGCGACTGAAACCTTGTTTATTTACTGAAAGTACTTATATAGTACGAGAAGGAGATCCAGTAGACGAAATGCTTTTCATCATACGGGGTCGTCTTGAAAGTGTAACTACAGATGGTGGAAGGAGTGGTTTCTTCAACCGGAGTTTGCTAAAAGAAGGAGATTTCTGTGGCGAGGAGCTTTTAACTTGGGCATTGGATCCTAAATCCGGTGCTAATCTTCCATCTTCTACTAGAACAGTAAAAGCATTAACAGAAGTGGAGGCTTTTGCCCTCACAGCTGACGAGTTAAAATTTGTAGCCAGTCAATTTAGGCGTCTTCACAGTAGACAGGTTCAACACACTTTCCGCTTTTACTCGCAGCAATGGAGGACTTGGGCTGCATGCTTTATTCAAGCAGCATGGCGACGCTATTCCAAGAGGAAGGAGCTTCGTAAGAAGGAAGAGGAAGACGAATTAGAAGCAGAGGAAACCCGCAGCAATGCTAGTGGAACTTCATATAGTATTGGTGCAACCTTTTTGGCTACTAGGTTTGCCGCCAATGCTCTTCGCGGTGTTCACCGGAATCGGAATGCCAAGACTGCTAGGGAATTGGTCAAACTACAGAAGCCTCCCGAGCCTGATTTTAGTGCCGAAGATGCAGATTGATTTTATTTGTAATTTTATGACAACTCTTGACTAATTACTACGTCTTTTACACCCTGGCCAGGGTAAATGTAACATAAAGATCAAATTTATTACCTTCTTCCGTGGAATTTCTTAGGCCTATTCTATTTGTTGAAATATTCAAATTCTCACGTGCACCCGTGTATTATTTATCCCTCAAATCCATTTTCCTTCGAAACGAATTAAATCTATTGAATCAATGAGCTTTTAATATATAGAAAATTGCAAGGTTCAAATGGTCAACGGCTTAAAATTATAGTAACTAATTTCTTTTTATATATAAAATTAAGACTATAAATTGGAAAATACGAATTTGCATTTTAGAATAGCTAGAGATATTAAAAGTTTATACATAAACTACTTCAAAATTCATGTGCTAAATCATACTCTAATGGCCATGGCTATAATGTAGAAGACATGATTTTGTATAGATAGATCTATAAAATTTTAAAGTGTAAGTTTTATTTATATGATTAAACTAATATTTAATTGCTTTTGGTCACAAAAATTAATCAATAAAGCCATTTAATTGCTTTTCAAAAAATTAATAACAAATAATAAATTATTGATATTAGTATTTAAATTCAGTTTGAATCTCAATTAGTTTCATCCCTTTCCCTATTTTTTTATACCGATTATTTTAAAAAAATTACTATAAAATCTATAACATTTAATCTCATTAAACTATTTAATTTTTCTATCACTTTATTATTAATATTAATGAGAGACTAAAAAACAACAATATAATCAATGTGATGATGAAATAATCAAATACTATAGAATATTCAACGAACAAAGTAAAAAAGCTTCTTGAATGGGATGGCTAAACATTTTAGTGAGGCCAAATTAAAAAATTTCACAATAATTTCTGTCCAACCTTAGGGCTTTGTAGTAAGTTGCCATAAAAAGTATTGTGCTATAGATTATTTTTGTTGTCATAATTTGACAAAATACTCATATTAAAAATTTAGTCAATAAAAATTATTTTACTCTTTTTTTACCCTTAACTCATTAAAATATTAATAAAAGTTATTCATTTAATGAACACAATTATAAAAGTTATTATGCGAAAAATAATTATTTAAATATATAAATTTAAAAATATTATAAATATTTTGGGATATTCCAAAAAAAAAAAAAAACAAAAACAAAATGAAACGGAAGAGTATATAAGAAGAATAGTTAACCTTTGTTTTTTAGGTACAGAAGGGAGGAACAGCTCAAAAAAAACAAACTAAAACAAATTCTAGGTAAGCTACTCCACTAGCATATGTAACAACCAAGAAACAAGAGAAGGAGGAGGTTGGTTAAGCACATGAAGTCTCAAAGGAAACTGAATTACCAACTGAGCAAGGTTATCTACTAAATGATTTACTTCTCTGTATACGAGGCCAATATGACAATTCCATTGCAGCACCAGCAACAGTCTAATTGAAGTAATAAGAGCTCTCATGCTCTCCTGTAGTGTAATCTCATCATAAACTATCTTAACAGCCAAAATGCTGTCACATTCCACCACAAGGTCATGAATACCCAATGACAAAGCAAGCTTCTTTCCTTCAAACATACCCCATAACTCAGCACCCACCATAGAACAAATACCAACATGATGGACGAAACCAGCAATGTAGTCCACCTTTAATGTCTCTCATTGGCATGAATCACAATCAAGCTTAATGTGAATACCGAGTCATCTTCCTAAGCCTGAGTGGCGATTTTATGGCCAAGCCACTTGCTTAATCAGCCTCCCAATAGCTCGCTGTAACTAATTAATTAATAACCAAAATCAAAATAAAAAATTGTCTTTAATCTAATAAAATCAAAATTAAAATTCATAATTACCAATATTTCCATGGATTTTACCAAATCAATACTCAATAGCCTTGCCCTTTAAGTCAAATTAAGCAATGAAAGTTCAAGGAAATGCAAATTAATGCACAAGTTCCATTATTTCTTTTCAACTCAATTTTGTCATTCCGACAAATTTTGCTGCTCAAACGACAGCCTCAGTTGAGACGAAATCTTTTTCTTTTCTTTTTTCTTTTTAATAACTCTCTTGCCCCTTTAGAATTTAATTTGAGATACTCATTTAACAATATTAAATTAAGAATCATCAATTTCTAAAGTAATAGTGGATTAATTTTGAATATTGTTTTTACTTCAACTCAAACCAATTTCAAATTATTGGTTCACTCTTCTTCCCCTTCCCTTTCAAATGGAAAAACATTAAAGAGCCAAAATAAGATGAGTATACATGCGGTAGAATAAGCGTAATAGATTTTCTATGTAATTATTTCATGCGAGATTGCAAATTTTATATGTAAAGTTAGAAAATGAAAATTTGAAATCATGTCTTTTAGAATGTTTTATCTGAATATTACATGCACATGACAGAGACATATGCTAACTGAAAAATAAAAAAGAAGCGGGATACACTATCCTACTGCAACCATCAAACAAAAACAGAACTGTATGAGCTGTCCCATTAGCCAACCTCTCAACAAACTTAACACTGATGCTAAATAGGACTCTGGAGGATGTAGCTTTACACAATTATCAACTATGGAGCCAAAATAAGACAAATAAAATCCGATTTTTTCAGATTTTAAAAATTAAAATCCAAACCGGTTCGATTGTTCCGTTTCCAAACCGGTTCTGGGCCGGGTCTAGGTCCTAGTATTACGCTGTTAAGCGCAGTTATAAATTATAATAGCCGCCTTGTGGACTCTCAGTTTCGCTATAAAACCGTGGGCCGAACGCGAAATGCCCATCAGTTTGACTTGTAATTTATTTCCGTTGAAACTTACACAACGAACAGTTCTGATTTCGCAGAAATCAACTCTCTTTTTAAGGCAGCGGAAATTGGCCGGTTTTATTTCTTCATCGTTTCTTTTGCTGGATAATGGCGGGATCGGAAAATGAGATGAAGAGCAAGAGTGTGAGAAAGCGGCATAAATGTGTTATAATCGGTGCTGTCATTGCTCTTGTTGTTGCTTTAGCTACGGCTTCAATTACTACGCCTAAGATCTCTCTCTTTCGACTCACCAATGGGTATTGTGGCTGCTGTAAGGTTTGGTTTCTAACCTATCTGTGTTTGGTTCTCACGAAAATGAAGAAAAACAAATACTGATCTCAAAATTCCAGTGAAAATTTTGCTGATTGGGCATTTGGGCTCTTGTTTTTTGGTTCTTAGATAGCAAATGAAGAAAGTTTACAACTTTTTAAGTAAATATTATTCAATTATTTGTTTTATGTAATGGGGTGATTAGGAATGAATTTGTACTAATATTGTTTTGGCTAGAGTGTAAGTTAATGTTTGCCCCGATTGACTGTTGTGATTAATACATTTTTGCTTGATTGGTTTTGCTTGGTAGTGAAATGATAGGAAATTGGAGATGATCATATAATTATTCTTTCTTCCAGCTTAGGGCATGATTAATTGGGAATATGATTATTTTATTTTAATTCATGTGTAGAGCTTGTTGTCTGCGCAGAAGTATAGCGGGATCGTGGATGATTGTTGTTGCGACTATGAGACAGTAAATCGTCTCAATGAAGAAATTTTGTATCCATCTCTCCAAGACCTTGTAAAAACAACTTTTTTCCGATATTTCAAGGTTTGTTGATCACCCTCTTTGTTGGATTACCTTTTGATATATGTCATTATGATATAGGAGCTGATTTTAAAAGCAATAGCTCTCCTGTAGTAAAGGTTTAAATTTCCAAATGTTTCTCATTGTATCCAATTTCTCATTGTTTCTTGACATTAGTATGGATTTAGTTATGAACAAAGCAAAATGGAGCTAAAGGATTCATTAACCAACCCCAACTAATTTGGGATTAAGACTTAGTTTTTGTTGTTATTGTTGTCCTCATTGTATTCAATTCAATTTTATATATTCAATTGATGCAGTCCTAAAATGTCAAATATCAATCAACCAATTTGATGCTTCTTATTTTATTATTTGCATTCAAGTTATCAAATGGGAAATAAAATCAGAATTCTTCTGCTTTGCCCTTGTATTTCTGAGAAAAGCTAATTCGTTCCATCTATGTTGTATAATGATTTAAGGTCCATTTGTTAATAGAGCTTATTTATAGTCTGTCTTCATATTCCAGCACAATACAGTTCACATCATCTTTGTATTTTCTTGTTTTTCAATCATAGATTGGAAAATATATGTTACACACTTGTCTTCACTCACTGGAATGTGGAATCTAAGTGGTGGTGTGATTTTGTGGCAGGTTAAGTTGTGGTGTGATTGCCCTTTCTGGCCTGATGATGGCATGTGCCGCTTGAGAGATTGCAGTGTATGTGAATGCCCAGAAAGTGAATTTCCTGAATCATTCAGGATACCCTTCCTTCGAGGCCTTCCATCGGATGACCTTCTGTGTCAAGAAGGAAAGCCACAGGCTGCTGTTGATCGCACGCTGGACAGTAAAGCATTTAGGGGCTGGACAGAAATTGATAACCCCTGGACAAATGATGATGAGACTGATAATGGTGTGCCATTTCTGTTCGTGCACAATTGGTCAATAATAATCCAATTCTTCCATTTTTGTTGTTGTGAAATTAGATTGCAATTCTACCTTATTTAATTTCAAACCAATAATAAAGCATTTTTGGCTTGCAGCTGAAATGACCTATGTGAATCTTCAACTGAATCCTGAACGCTATACTGGCTACAGTGGTCCATCAGCTAGAAGAATATGGGATGCTATTTACTTAGAGAATTGTGCCAAATGTAAATTTTGTCTATTTTTTTTTGCTCATGTTCACACACCCCACAGTTCATAGATCATACATATATATATGTACTTATATATATATACACTTCTTTTTCTATGTAATGTCCAGATCCATCTGAAGAGTTGTGTCATGAGGAAAGGATTTTGTACAAAATGATATCTGGTCTTCACTCCTCTATTTCAATCCATATAGCTGCTGATTATCTACTTGATGAATCTAGAAACTTGGTATGACTTTATGTGTATGCTCTTAATACTTGTACTTTTTCCATTCTTTTCATACCAATGTAATACCTAAGTGCCCTTGAGCTTTCCAAGACCAAGTTATTTTGATAGCCTGATTTTGGTTAACTAATTTGTGAAAATATTTGCAATATGTTGTTCTTGAATATAAACAGTTTTTGTCCATGAAGAATTCCATGTATCGCCTATTAAAAGAAAGATTTTATGCATGCATTGTGGTATATCAGAAGGATCTAATAATGATTTCTGATTTTCTTTTTTCCCAAATTGCAGTGGGGCCAAAATCTCACGTTGATGTATGATCGGGTCTTAAGGTATCCTGATCGTGTTAGAAACTTGTACTTCACGTTCCTCTTTGTTCTTCGAGCTGTGACAAAGGTGAGTATAGAAGCTAGATTTATATGCATCTAGGTATTCTGAGTTATTAAATGATAGAAATGTTTTTTCATATATTATTTTCTTATATGTTATGTTGGCAGCGGTTTCTTTTGTAAGCGATAAGTTGTGTTGGTCAGACTTTTTTTCTCCTCTGAGGTTATAATACTTAGTGGTTACCTTATTCAGGCGGCAGAGTACTTGGAACAAGCTGAATATGACACAGGACACCCTACCGAGGACCTCAAGACACATTCCTTGATAAGGCAACTGCTGTTTAATCCAAAACTTCAAGCAGCATGCCCAGTCCCATTTGATGAAGCCAAGTTATGGAAAGGTCAACGTGGTCCTGAACTGAAACAGCAGATTCAAGGACAATTCAGAAATATAAGGTTTTCTCAAATTTCTTTTGGCTCCTAGTTTTTTGAAATTTTACCCTATCAAAAAGCTGCAAGTTGTGTTTGGCGTTGAATATAAAAAGCCAAAAGATGAGGTTTTTTAACCCATTTGGTTAGAAAAATAATCTCTATCTTTTGTTTCTCTGCTTTCTGTCTTCCTTTTGATTACTTCATTTAGACTGGCTTATCTGTATGGTGATGATATAACTAGAGAATTTGGCATTGCAGTGCATTGATGGACTGTGTGGGCTGTGAGAAGTGCCGACTCTGGGGAAAACTTCAAATTCTAGGTCTCGGCACTGCACTGAAAATCCTCTTCTCTGTTAATGGCCAGGAGCATTTGGGTCAGACTGTAAGTATCTATTTCTATCGCTGGCAGCAACTGCAAACCAAGTCTCGCGTGGTCTTTATTTATGATCAAATATTGGTTATTAGTGCAAGAATACTACTATGGTGTGATTCTCCCACTTTTTCTTGAAGAATTTATCTTTGAACTCCTCTTAAATTCCCTTGACATTCTCTTTTGAGGCTGTCGAAATTTTGCTAAAAAAAACAATTGTCCTTAGTCTACTAATAGTATGTGCTTTTCATATGAAATCTAAACCAAAAACCTACACTGGTCCGATCCAATCCCATTTCCACAGGATGGAAGGCAAGGCTCAATTCCCGAAGTTAACTCTAAATTGTTTAGTATAATCACAGTGGCTAGTCAATTAGTTTGTAAATTTATCAACATATATTTCATCTTATGATTGAAGCATATTTCATTGTGCATATCAGTTGCAGCTACAACGGAATGAAGTGATTGCGCTGATTAATCTACTCCATCGACTATCAGAATCAGTCAAGCTTGTCCATGAAATGGGACCTGCAGTCGAAATGACGATGGCGCCTTCTGCTCCAAGACGCATATGGCAAAGAATGCAGGCATCATTATTTAAATCATAGGTAACTGCTTGTTTCCTAGTTAAGTAAAAATTTCATCTGTTTGTCAGTTGATGTTTCTAAACAGAAGTGTAATCTTTGCTTATTTTCTGCAGCAAATCTCAACTCATTGATGAGGATTCAACATTCAAGCAGAAAATAGTAGCAGAGAATAGATTAGGGAACTGTGTTCCATGTTAAAAAGAAAGGAAAAGAAAACGATGCTGTATACTGTATGCAACAAACATGTAGAAACAAGAGTAATCTAAGAAATTTAAAGATGAAAATTGTATTTATTTTCTCTTTGCAACCTCAGGATGATGGTGTCTGCCAATGTTTGAACATTTTGAAATACACATGCAAAATGAATATGAGAAGAACTGTAATTAGTTATGTTACAAGGCAAGTTTTCCCTATGATATACCTGAAATAAGTTTATGCTCGTAATTCTGTGCACTTTAATTGTCTGGGAAATTGCTTTGAGGATAGATTAGTGAATATTCTTGTTATAATTGCACCTTATTTTTATACCTTTTTGACAAATCCAAATTAGGTTTCATGAAAAGGGACAAAAAGAAGCCACTTTTGACTTCTCAAGTTCTGCATAAGCTTTTTTGCTCTGCCTTTCAATATTAACCAACTCAACGTAATTACATCAAATTCCAAATCTTGGAGACAATTTCATCAATAGAATCACCATTAAGTTCCTTCTTAGGCTTAACCATTTATTTTATCACAAACTATTTCTGATAACTGTGTTGCCATTTAGTACTGGAGCACCACTATATTAGAATAAATTCAGTATATATTCCTTCAGAAATGATACCTCAAATCTAGACAATTTTGAAAGCAACTCACAGAGGATCTTCCGATGCAAAAGAGAGTAATGCAAGTCCAAAGCTATTTGCTTCTCTTCTTTTTAACTCTTTCATATTGTTTATGCAAATTTTGTAATGCAAATTTCACAAGAACGAATCATCATAAGAAAAAAGAAATGGGATGGGTACGAATTTTATGAAGTGAAATATGGGAAATTGAGAGCAGGTAGATGAACCGACCGTGTATTTTCTCTTGCCAAAAAGTGAAGGTGAAGGTTATTAATTCCAAATAGATTACAAATAGGATGGAACGGGAACTAGCACCAATAATACAAGTTGTTTTTCATTTCTAGAATAGGAAGAGCGACTGTTCAACAATCCCCTCCAATGTTCACATACAAAACAGAAAACACAATAGCAGAAAAACCAAAAAACAAAAAATTACTAGACCTGCCAAAGAACCTGTAAGAAAAGAAGACTAATAACAATTTCTATGATTTAACAATTCAAAACTGAACCTGAATGGTAACTCTTGAGGTACCAATATCCACCTCTCAGACCCTGTCTAAATAATATGTTTTCCGTGTAGAAACCAATAGGTCATTCATTTCAGAAACTAAAGGATCAATCAATCAATCAATTTTCACTGATGAGTAGATGAGCCTGGTAAACCAGAAGCAGGCATAGAAACCAATTGTACCAGTCAGCACGAAGAAAGCATATGAGACAATCAGCATGT
The DNA here is from genome assembly GCF_014843425.1 of Jatropha curcas. Next base: position 114,288 of record NW_023590635.1, on the reverse strand, counting down.
ATCCAAAGTACAACACCCCAGAGACTGGCTTTGTAATCTCAAGCTTTGTGAAAAAGTAGAAAGCAGCATAAAGAAAAAGATAAAGTGCAGAGGAACCTGAAGTCAGGTATGACCTCCACCACCAGAGGTAGTCCTCGCTGCATAGCTGGAAGTAGCAGAGCACAATTGTGATCTCCGCACAAGTTACGATAAGGATTATGAAGACAATGAATAAGAAGCCAAATATGTAGTAGAACTGATGCAACCATATGGAGGTAAGAATGAAGAATAGCTCAATAAACACAGCTCCAAATGGCAGAATGCCTCCAATAAGGATAGAAAAGGCCGGGTTCATGTACCATGCCTGTTCTGGGATCTGTCTTGGTATCTTATTAGTTTTCACTGGATCCTCAATTGCTGGCTTCTTAAAACCAATATAACTACCAACAAAGACAAGTGGAACTGAGATACCAAACCATAAAAATACCAGTGCAAACATGGTTCCAAATGGCACTGCACCAGAAGATTTTTCACCCCATATTAGAGCATTCAATACGAAGAAAATAGCAAAGACTATTGCAGGAAACATGAAGGCTGTTTTGAGGGTGATTTTCTTCCATTCTGTTCCCTTGAACATCTTGTAGAGACGAGCTGACGAGTATCCAGCAAACAGGCCCATAAATACCCAGAGGAGGAGCATGGCTGTCATCAACCCACCACGGTTTGAGGGGGAAAGGAAACCGAGGGCAGCAAAGATCATTGTAACCAGAATCATTCCAAAAAACTGAACTCCTGTCCCAACATAGACACAGAGTAAATCTGAATTTGCCGGTGGCCTGAAAACATCCCCATGGACCAACTTCCACCCAGTCTCTTCTTGCGCCTCTTCTTGGGTCTCTAGTTGGTTGTACTTAGAGATATCCCGGTAAAGTGTCCGCAACATGATCATAGCGACCATCCCCGAAAGGAAAAGAACAATCATCAATGAATTGACAATTGAAAACCAGTGAATCTGATCGTCAGCCATCAGAAGATATGTATCCCACCGAGATGCCCATTTCACATCACTTTCCTACAAAATAAGGACAAGGGCAAGAAATAGTAGATAAACAGCATTATAAGCCTGAATCATAGTTGGAAATAGAAAAAGTTACACACTTCACTATAGAGGCATAAAGCCCAACCTGGAACTCAACATCATATGTGAAGATAATGTCCTTCTTATCCTCCACCTCTTGAGGAGTTTCTGAGTTGGTAACCAATCGTTTTGCATGGGGGTCGCAGGTTGTTAAACGGGTATCAGTATCCTTCCACTCACCTCCAAACTCGTGCTTAACACTAAATTCATCAAATTAAGTTAAGTCTCAGAATAAAGTCAGCCATCTTTCTAAACATGAATTTCAACACAACTCATTATATTCACTAAAAGTTCATAAAATAGAACCTGAATGGCTTCACTTCAAATCCAACAATCCTAGCTGAATCTGTCTGAGCATCCTTGTGATATTTAACAGTAAATGCCAAGTGATTGTGAATAAAATGCTTTTGCTCTTTACTCTGCAAACAATTACGCATACAAAGGGAAGAATATAGCTTGAACATAACACGTCTTGATCAATTATCAAGAAAAAATGTGATTGGTCTGGCACTTACTCCAGCATACTGTCCCCTGAGACCAACATGAAAGCCATGCTGGTACACTACAGAATTTTCCTGATCAGGCCTTTGAATGGGGAATACCAGTGGAAGGTTGTCCAAGATCCTGTTAAGAGTTAAAGAAGTACGATGTTTACGCAAATTAGTCCACAAGTTATAATAGCATGTTACTTGCTGAAAACTACAATATACTGATACACTTATATTCAAAGATCCTTGCATAATATCTTACATGTTCACCCTATATTCATCATCTATCTTTTCCTTGAATTCCTTTGCTGTCTTTGCATCAAGTGTAATGCGACATAAAATTTTGCACATTTGCGGTTCTCTCATTTTAAACTGCACTAGGAAGATTGAGTCAACCATGCAGTATCCATGGTAGAGGACATACAGAGAGGGGAATGCCAAGTGACATATAGCTTACCACATAAGGAGAATTTTCAATACGATCACCACGAAGAACTTCCCCAAGATTTTCTGCACTATCAACTATGTTCTTTGGACGGCAGTATGGGAGGGAATAAAATGAGTATGGAAGCTGTGTTTTTGTTGATGTCAGTTTGTTTACTTTTACTTTCAATTCATCCCCCTGTAACAGCAGAAACAAAATTAAAATTGCATTGGTGTTTAGTCACTATATCCACAATACTTTGCTGCTATGTATAGCTAGATGGCAAACACATGTGATACACATCATCAAAATTTCAATAAATGCTTGTGCATCAACAGCAAAGCACGAAATTAATATATTTTCTTATAGTGTGCAATTTATCCTGTAACTAGTGCATAAGCTGCAGGCATTCATTTCAGAAATCAACTTTAGCTGTTAAGCAAAGGCTAGTGCATATGGGATTAAGAAGCACAGAAATAATAGAATGAATTAGCATTCAAGTGATTGCGCTTGAATGATTACAAGAAACTTGTGACATCAACTTGATAGACCTAAACTACAACCACCCACTTCCTTCCCTCCAAAATAAAATAAAAAATAAAAAATAAAAAAAAAAAAAAAAAAAAAAAAAAAAATAAAAAATAAAAATAAAAAATAAAAAAAAAAAAAAAAAAAAAGTCACCTTTCTAAATTATTAATCATGATAATTGTTCAATAAAAAAATTCAAAGACCTAAGTCCGAAATATGCAAAGAAGCATTTGAAAACGTAAAAAAAAAAAAAAAAAAAAAAAAAAAAAAAAAAAAAAAAAAAAAAAGAAGTCACCTTTCTAATTATAATCATGATAATTGTTCAATAAAAAAATTCAAGACCTGAAGTCCGAATATGCAAGAAGCATTTGAAACGTGTTACTTATCTTTACACCAAGCATAAAATTTGACCTTAAATGAAACTCAATGTGATAACATGGGATTTTTTTAATTTCAGAATTTATACAGGAAAAAAATATACAACTTAAAGAGAAAACTGTATATGGTGCTTTTTCTATTAACCCAGTCCCAATATTTTGATAACCCGCACAAGACAAAAAATGAAAAAAAAAAATAATAATAATAAGCAAATTGATCATTCATATGTAACAATGTTTACTAAATCAAGCTACGCATGATAAACTTGGTTATCTAAACATTTCAATGATACGAATCCCCATTTTCTTATATGCAAACGATAGTTGTACAGACACTGAACCAACTTCACCTCCAAAATTCCAATTCTAAGCCCATATCATCTTATAGAAACTACAATCGTCAATCGAAATGCAGCTAATTTCCTCAAATATGATAAAAATTCAACAAATCCAATATGTATCCCATCCAAACCCTCTGTCTTGTACAAAAGAAAATAAGAAACAATAAGAAAATAAAATAACTCGCACACAACGCGGATCCAGGAAAAGAACACAATCAATAACAAAATTAACAAGATCTAACCCTAATTAAACAATCCATGGAAGCAACAGACTTCAAATAACTAGAAGAATAGAGAAATAAGATTATATAGATAGATGTGATTACAATAAAGAAATCCTCGGGAGCGACTCCAGGGAGATAGAAGCAATGAGAATGAACCAATAGCAAAGCACAGGCGCAGATCCATAATGCGAGAGACACTCTCGCCATAGTAGCTTACGCAAACAGAGCTCAGGATCTAGATCCACCAAGTTCCTCTAACTCTCTCTCTCTCTAAAAAACCTGTGTAGCTTTCTCTCTCTAGAAACCTGGTAATGGAGAGAGTGCGTCGTGGGCTTTGTATTTTCTTTTCTTTATAATAGACGCGAGAAAGACGAGCAAGCGCTAATGCAGAAACGGAGTTTTTGGGAATTTTATTTTTTTATAAAAGCAATTGGATATCTCTTTATTGGCCGTTAGATTTAGGGAATCGTGTTCATCGTAGGGTATAGATTGAATTACATCAGTAGAGTTGACGGTAAATATTGGTCTTCCATTAAAGTAATTAATAGCCTAATAATTAATAATTATCATTGTTAATAATAATTTCCAAATGATTATTAGTCATCACGCAAATGGTCTTAAGATAATTTATTTAATCATATTTAATAAAGAAAATTCACCATTTTGGTGAGTACATGACTTTTATGCTTTTCTTTTTCTTATACTTGAAGCTCGTTATTTTAATATTAAAATAAAAAAATTATCTAGGAAAATTATTTACCACGTCATCTACTTACAATCAGATTTTATATAAAATTAAAATTATCTAAAATTATATGTCTAAGCCGAATTGATTAACTGTATAATTGAGCTAAATCAATTCAGTTTGATATTGAATTTTATCAAATTTGTATTTATCTCTATGTGCTATTTTCAGAATCAATTACGCTTTTACATACATATATTCTCACACTAACATATTATAATAAATTTAAAATTATATTTAATTATTATGTATAGAATAAAATTATTAGAAATGTATTTTTATTTTTCAATAATAAAAATCTAAATTTATGAAAATATTAATAAATAGTAAGTGAAAAACACTAATATTTACTAGAAAAAATTTTCATTGCTAAGGAGGAAGACAAATGAAAAAAAATACATTACTTGACATTAAAATATGAGCAATCAAAATTTCTATAAAAATAATATAACAAAAAAATTAATATAAAAAAATATTTTTATAAGAGCAATAATATCACATTTCATAGGAAATTGGGAATAAAGAGCAAGAAATCATATAAGCTTTCCACAAATATAAAAATGAGAAGGTGTTTAATCACAATTAAAAGTTGGATTAGAACTTAAAAACAAAGAATGATATACGTGGAAGTGAGAGAGACCACCACCTAACTCAGTTCGTAAGGTGGCAGACAGCGGATCCTTCCTTATTCCGTCTTTGCAACCACCCCAAGCTTAGCTGGGTTTATCTGTACAATTATTTTTTCTTATAGTTCATTATAAGATCATATTTATACACAGTAGAGAAATTTTTTGTTTATTAGAAAAAGTTTTTTTAAAATATAAAATTTTAAGATTTTATTAATCACTTCAAAATCATACAAATAATATGAGAACGACACGAGTTCTCTCCTAAACAATATTGTCATAATTAAAATAATACAATAGTGTTCGCTCATTTAATAAAAAATGTTAATGAAAAATCAGAAAGTGAACATAAAATAAATTAATAGAAATTCGAAGTGACTAATTAGATAAACTCTTTAAATTTTGCATATGGCCTGATTATTTACAAACTAGCTGTTTAGGACGAATATAAAGAATTTCAACCACTAAATCTAGTGTTATAAGGTTTCAAAAGGTGAAAATCATTATCCATTTAATAAATTCTCAGCAAATTACACATAGAAATTTGATAAAAAGAAAAGAAAAAATTAGAAAATTATCGTAAGAAACAAGAATAAGCTCTTCCCCCGGTATCTACATTCTTGGTTCTTGAATTTTGATGGAGAAAAATGAAAGAATTTTGGAATTAACTTGTTCAGATCGCGTTTATAAGCTCACTCATGGAATAAAGCAATGAAATGTAAATTCTTAATCAAACGAGAATATTTTTATCCATTCATAAGGAAAAAAATAAAATAAACAAAATATTTAATAAAATATTTAATTTTATTAATTTGATCATAGACTGAATATATATAAAAAGCAAAATTCAAAATTAATTTTAGAGAAAGCACACCTAGATTATTATATTCACCTTGTTTTTGTCACAATTTTTATTATTTGTAAAAAGAAAAAGTGGTTTATTGGTTGCTTAGGAAAGGGTTCAAACTTCATTTGTAGTTGTAAACTGTAAGCAAGAACCATTGACCAACCTTGATAATCCATGATACTGTCAAAAATTAAAAAAAAATGTAAAATTATACTATTAACTGACCACAGGCCTAGTCAGTCCCTAACCCACATGTTCCTGTTATTCTTTAATTTTATATTTACAACTTATTCTTATACAACGGTTGTTTTGGATTAGATTCATGAATTAATTAATTTTAAATTAATTAAAATTTTCACCATTTTTTATTTTTTTAATAATATTAAAAAATTTATTTGCTGATAAAAAAGTTTACAAATTTTTCAAAATAACTTCCTTCCATGTAGTTCGAGAACTCGAGTATATAATGAAAAAAAAAAAAAAAAAAAAAAATTGTCAAAATTAACTGCCTTCCATGTAGTCGAGAACTCGAGTATATTAATTAAAAAAAAAAAAAAAAAAAAAAAAAAAAAATTCAAAGATAGTTGGTTAAAAAATTTTATGGCCAGGCAGTTTAAAACTTCATTAGAAATTTCTCTTCCCCAACATTAAATATTGGAAGCGGAAGTAAGCAAAATTACAGAGCTATAGATACAAGCCAAAATAAAAATTTAAAAAAAAAAAAAATCAACTTTGATGATCCTTGTATGACCCAAACCAAATATTATTGTGCGCCTAAATTAACCACACAACCAAAAAAAAAAAAAAAAAAAAAAAAATTCAAAGATAGTTGTAAAAATTTTATGGCCATGCAGTAAAACTTCATAGAAAATTTCTCTTCCCCAACATAAATATTGAAGGGAAGTAAGCAAATTACAGAGCTATAGATACAAGCAAAATAAAAATTTAAAAAAAAAAAAATCAACTTGATGATCCTTGTATGACCAAACCAAATATATTGTGCTGCCTAAATACCCACAACAATTAATGAATGATCTTAGCGCTTGAATGCTAAAGAACAGATAGGAAAAGAATGCAAGAGGCTAGCTTGAAACCAGATGACAGTTTAGTTTTCTTCTTGATTAGGAGGTGGTTCAAGCAGTCGCACAGAACGAGGAAGCATAAACTCGGCGAATATTGGATAATGCGAGGATGGATAATACCCGTCGATATTATCATTCACCACCTCACACAAGGCAGGAACGAGAGATCTGCCTCTGAAAAGAATCCAATCTACATGAAGATCTTGAGTTTGTCGGTCCCAGCAGAGGCACAGTGCTCTTAGGATCAACTTGAAGAATTCAAGAGCACCTTGCTTGTCACCTGAATGCAGCAGAAGATTAGAGTGAGGAGTGATACAGTTATATCATGCAATTAGATATACAAAGAAATGGCAAGATGGTACATACCTTTGAATCCATGGTAAGTGCGAATGAGGGAAACATTTTTCCTCACTCGGGCATTGGGCCACACATCCCTCATATCTCCCACAACACCATGCTCTCTAAAGGGAAAAGCCACCAGCAAATTAGTTGGTTCAAACTAGGAAAAATGAAAAACCTGAACAAAAACAGTCCTGTTGCACTAGAACATAGATTGGCAGCATTTTATTAGCAAGGACTTCTACCCTTTTTCTTTTTTCTTTTTTTGGAAAATAAACTTAGCAATAAATCAGTTGTCTCCAGGTAAAAAAGAAAAAGCACTCGTAAATCTACAATACAAGATAAGGCTGAACGACATTCTTTGCTTTTTGGAGCATTGTTTTCCATCCTGACTATAGCACGCCTTAAACCTCAGATTAAGCATTCTTAAGAAACAACAAGAGTTTCTTTGGCTGATAATTAAATGCAAAATTTGTATTGGAAGATGCCAACCATCTATGTAAAGCAATTTTACGAGATAACCATTCTATATAATAATTGTCCGAAACGTATCGTTTCAAGTCATCTATCTCTAAGAATAATAAGCAACCCTTTCTCTTCTATGTGGTCCTCATCTTTCTTCTCCTCAATGCAATCCAAAAAATCGCAGAGTAAGAAGACATAGAAAACTTTTTTTCCATGTACTCCAAGCATAGATACCCCACCAATCACAAAGCTTTGTCTGCTATGCTCATTGCTGCAACTCAAGGCACAATAAGAAGGTCCTCAAAATTCAGCATCTTTTTCACAAATATCTATCTATAAACAACAATCTTCCCACCCTTCTATCAGTAGCTAGATCCCTCTCTCTGTTACTTTCCATGCAAAAAGAACTTCCTTGGAAGGAGCTCTGCCTTACGAAGAATCTCCCAAGTAAAGCTTATATCCGCATCAATCAATATTCCCTTGATCAAAGCTCGTTAAATAAAACATCAAACAATACCCCTTTCCCTCATAGGTTCCTTTCACGATAATATTGATTGTATTCAAATTCATACTAGAGAAAATATATGGAGACTAACTCCTAATCTAGAGCATTCCAAGACAAAGATAATAAAAAAAATAATAATAATACACAACCAAGCCAAGTTCTCATTTAGGAATTCAAAGTTCAAACAAGAACAAAATTCCTTGCCAAAATAATATGGCATACCAAGATACTACAGATTCATCAGCCAACAACAGATATTTACTTTCCTTGCTTTAGATTCATTAGAAACAAAGAGCTGATTCACAGTAATTTTCCAAAATCAGTGCTATAAACTGATGATAAAGGGAAATGATATGGGTACCAAAGGCTGCAGATATCTGATAACTCTACTACCAAGTATTCATGCAAGCTTACTTACGTGTAAATTCAACAGAGGATTATAGTTTATTCACTCTTGTAACACGACGGAGGGCCTTCCCCCTTTTATATTCCCACAAACAAGGGATGGGGGTGGGTTGGTCTGAATTAACATCATCAATACAGCAACTCATTTCCCTGTTATACAGAAACTACCTAGGTTTATTCAGAATCATCAGTAACAGACAGCACATTGTTGATGCAACTAAGGTAACAAAATTGGGAGGATTTGAGAAAGAGAGAGAACACCAAAAAAGTGCAGTTTGAATGAATGAGGCAGTTATGTCCAGTTGTTGAACTAAAATTATGACCCCCTGATTCTGCTCTCCATCCCTTGAATCAAAAGGGAGAAAATAGAAAATAAACAAAAGCTACTACTAAGTTCCTGTTTGGTATTGCTGCTTGTGTGAACTGCATTTGCAATATTTAAGGCTTAGCAAACCCCCATGACATAAACATCACATTCCCATGAAAACAAATAATTGTCTCTTCAGTTGAATTAATTGATTCATGCTCTTAGAATAAATAAGAAAACATTTAACACGCATGGATAATATATTAATATTTAATAAGTACAACAGAAGAAAAATACAACATCAGAGATCTGAATGCATATGCACCAAAGATACCTTCAATTAAAGAATTATAAAATAAAATATCTGAATTTCAGTATTTGGAAGATACCTTGATCTGCCAAGAAGAAAGCGCCCTGTAGTTGATTCCTTTTGTGTGTTAAATCCTCCACAATACACAACTGGCAAGCTTGGAGGCAAGGATGCAATATGTTGCCAAGTGAGTAAAGCACTTCGCCTACGGGCACGGGGACTGAATTCGTCCATGTTTGTATTCACTATCTGAAACGAAAAGCCTGGTGGCTCAACTCCTTTCAATTGGAATGTGTGGACATCATGTCAAAGAAACAAGTCATGAAACAATCATAAACACAAAATCGAGGTTGGAGGGCCTTAGCAGATAATGCATAATATAAAAATTGGAAAACTAGTAGTTGGAACTTTGAAGGATATAGCCCACGTTGCAATACATGGAACTGCAGCACCCCATGACATGCTTCCTGGGACAGAGGGTGAATCTGATAACCAAAATGTTCCACCTTCTAGCAGCTCTACCTTTATTGAAAAAGAGAAGAACACAGAACAATTAAATTGCCTCAATAACTTAGATAAAACATAATGTGAATTCTCAGCCAGATTGGACAAGAACTGATTCCATACCTTTTCCTTGTCATAGAAGATGTTGCAGTGTTCATCTGAAGTGTCTTGAGATCCTTTTCTCGATATTCCAAATTGATTATAACCTGAAGGGCATAAGAAGCTCGGTCAGGTTCAAGGCTCAATTATCTTTATAGAACACTAATTATAAATGTATCAAGCACTAAACCATAATCAAACTCAAATAGCACACACTATTGAAAGGTGACAAGGTGCCTGTTCAGTTTTTTGGTTGGTCCACTGAATGAGCTGTAATAGCTCAAATATCAAGATATTACTGCTAGAATACCCTTGGAATCAAAGTACCTGCTCGTCATATCCAACAAATTTACCTAGATGTACATGTAACATACCGCCGAAAATCTATTATGATTCAATCCTTCCAAACTTCTCAATATTACTCTCTAAATTTTCTATTTAGGAAAACATGAAACTGTTATAAGATATTATGCCTTTTAGGTGTAATTTGTTTTATAATTTATCTATCCTGCTGAAAAAGCATATTAACAGCAACACAAACGAATTTAATTGATCCCTGGTAAACATCATAGAATCCGAATTCCTGTAAAGACAAATATCAAGGCATAGATGGTATATATATCCTATGAGGATAAACCTATGACTAAACATGCATCAGATGCTATCTAGGTGTAGCTCTATCTATAATGGAAGAGCCGGATGTATAAGCTCAAAAGTGAAAGGGTAAGCACTATTCACAAAGACAAAGACTGATGTATAACAGTATAAGCAACAAAACACAAGGGATTCAGATATGTGGTTTGTTAATGTATATGCAAGGTGTCTACCGCAACCTTGAGAGCCACTTTGACCCCATATAAAGAATTTACTAGGGCCAACTACCATAATACTAGCAGGGGAACTACACGAATTTCCTACCTTTAGCAATTTCGCATGGGATGCTTATCCTCAAGACTTAAAAGAATGATAGCTCTCATTTCCAGATTTTATCATTGCATCAAGCAATGGCCTTTTACTCACAAATCATACCAGGCATTTGGTAACAAGGCAAACTCAATGCAAGTACACTACCGTTGGTATGAGAACATGAAAAGCAAATACAATAATAATAGCATCACAAAAAAATTAAGTCTTACTGTAACCACCTGACTTATGATTTGACTACTAGAAAATGTACTTAAAACTGCCTGATTATCAATACATAATAAGCCAACTGATGAATTTAAATAAAATAAAATAAAAAACACCTGGCAAACCCTGTTGAAGATGATCCAATTGCGACTTAATACCTGAAAACATCAAAATGCACTCAGATCAACAAAGTGAAGTAAACACAAATAAGTTTAACCCAATATGGACCTCCAGAGAAAATTCCCAGCAAATAGCCAGAAAGAACAAAAACCCATCTCCAAATCCCAAATAAAAAGAAACCCAGATCAACCATTTCAAGAAAAACAATAGAAGAAACAAGATCACAGTAGAAAGACGGATTAAAATTAAAAAAAAAAAACACACCTTGTTGAGTACAGAGAATCATAGGAGAGTAACTTGTTATAACACTTATACATAAATCTCTCCTCCTCTCCCAAGAATTTGGGCTATCTTGTGGCTGATCTTCATGAAGATTAAAGGTCATAACAGTCAAAGAAACACTCATTTTGTTTTGTTCAACAACAAATATGAAAAGCAAGCTCACTCGCTTCTTTTTCTTTTACCTTATCTTTTCTTCACCAACATGCCAACTACTACATGATTATTGATCAAAAGTTCAAGACCACTGTTTCAAAAAGAGCCGATAATAAGTTTAGGTAAATAGATTCCATTCTTTGCGAGGTTATATTGGGTGTTGATTAACAGTCTCCTGTAGTTGCAGCTGTGCTAATGTGAAATTGTGGGAATTGCAAGCTTTTCTTTTCTTTTTTCAACTTACAAATATTTTATTAGAAGGTTTTGACCTTGCACGTGCGCTTCAGCACATGTGACATTCGCTTGCACGCACGCGCGCTGGCATGTGTTCTCGAAGTCTTACAACGCGCGGTCCAATCGGATTCCCTTGCCGTTTCGACGCTCTTTTTAACCGTTTTGTTTTTTTACCCCTCTAATCAGACACTCGTTTTAACAGTTAAACGTCTTTTTTTAAATGCAAATTTATTTATCTTTTTTTTTTTTTAATAACTATTGATTTGGATTTCTATTAATTGTTTGTTGAATATTTATTTTCTTTTATTTTTTAGAAATTTTAATTTTAATTTTGTTTTTTTTGTAAAACTCTCACAATCCACAAGTGATGCCTTCAACAAAATTCTCTCCTCCAAGTTAATAACTGAACATAAATTCTCAAACCTGTTCTAAAAAAGCCGAGACATTTTGAATTGTTTGTTGACCATTCATATGGTAAATATAATACAATGATGGTCGAAGGTACTAAATGGACAGACCTAAACATATATGGAGAAAAATGTTTCAATAGTAATGCATACTTTACTATGAACAAAGCAAAATGGAATAATGGCCACTAATTAATTTGAAATTAAGACTTAATTGGTGATAATATATATCCAATAGTGTATGAAGTCAGTTAAAATTGGTTTAACAGTTATCTTTTTGTCCATATATAAGGTAAGACAAGATCACAAGAATAAGCTATCAACAAAGTGCATTTTCATTATGTGTGCAAACCACTTGAAATGAAAAAGAAAGTTTAGACTCAAAAAGACAGGAAAATTTAACTCCTAATTTTATGAAACAAGCTGAAACCAAACTAAGCCTCAAAACACCACTTCTCCATTTCTTTCCCAACAATTTTTTTATTCATATAACTCATCTCAGAGCACCTAATAATCAACATAATAGTCTCCTCTTGGCCATTCATCCTTTTCATGTCTGGTAAGGCCCTGATTGTATGTTTCCAGTTTCGGCGTCTACGAAGAATTTTGCAAGACCCACTCCACAAGAGTGGAAATGCCAAATCCTGTTGCGCAGCGCTTCTTCTCGCTCCAGACAGGGCCAGCCATGTCAATGTGCATCCATTGAACATTCTCATTGATAAACTGCAAAATTACAGATAAAATTTCAGGATTTTGCAATGCATTTTAGTGTTTAAGAAAACATTTTGTTTAGAAGGTATTTGAATTCTTCATTTATGACCATTAAAGTTGAAAATGCGCAATCTGGCTCCATAAAGCCTCACCAACTAATCATTTACCAGAAGATGGTAGGTAAATTCTGTAGCCTTAGTGGAGTTACAGGTGGTTTCAGATAATTTACCGATTGCAATGCATGAAAAAAAGATGGCTATATATTCAAACAAAAACAAATTATCTACCTGTTTCAAAAACAAAGCTGCCGTGATAGCACCACCTTGACGACCGCCAGTGTTGACCATATCAGCCACTCCTGACTTCATTGACTCCCAGTAACTTTCCTCTAATGGCAACCTCCAAAGTTTCTCTCCACTGGCCTCTGCTGCTGAAAATACCTCCTTTGCCAAGTCATCACTGGGTGTGAAGACACCTATGAAATAGTTTCCTCTTGATTAACACCGGCAGTTGCATATGAAATTCCAAAATAGTGTAGCAACTCTATAAGTACTGCAAATGCTATCAGTAATATGTCTCCTTATAATGGTCATAAAACACTTGTTGCAAATACGCTATCATATGGTTTAAACACATCTATACCGTTGTTACGGACCTCATGATAATATTATTATATAATAGACACGGATCTTTGTTCCATGCCCTTCCACACATGCAAATAAAGTGAAAAAGTAATTCTCAATTCCAGATCCCTATGATTAGAATGGACTTCTCAGCATGATCATGAAAATATGCATATACCTGCAATTGAAGGCCCAAGAGCAACGACACAGGCACCGGTTAATGTTGCCAGGTCAACTATCTGTAAAGGAAGGGTGTTCAAAATCAAACTAAGCAACTATATAACGAGCATATTTTCCACAATAAAGCAAGAAAAAAAAATTTACGATCAAAAAACAGCATGCTAGACAGCCATCATGCTAACTTTTAACGGATTATAATATTGAAGAGTACAACTATATTTAGGATAATTAACCAAATATTGAACACAAAGTTTAACATGCCAAGCATATTTGAAAAAAAAAATTCAAAAGCTTTGATCTACTACAGTAATACCTCTATGTAATACTTCCACATTATAAACATAAGCTTCACGGGTTAATTCCGCTATCAAGTATCAAAAATTACAGAAAGCAGCAAATGGACTTCTCAAATCTCAAGCCATTCTTGTAAATAAGGGTGGCCACAGTTCCGGAACCGCCGGTTTCAGTTCCGGAACTGACCGAACCGAAAATTAACAGGTTCCGGTTCCGGTTTGGGACCGAACAGTTCCGGTTCCGGTTCCGGTTCCTCAACAGTTCCAAAATCGATGGTTCCCGCCGGTTCTCCAGCTGGTTTTCCCACGGTTCCAGCCGGTTTTGAACCGGTTCTAGCCGGTTTCGAACGGTTCCGGCTGGTTTCAGATGGAACTAGAACCTTCGGTTCCGACTAGAACTGGTACCGCCGGTTCACGGTTCCAAAACTGATGGAACCGGAACCGAACCGGTTTGGACCGGTTCCAGTTCCGGTTCACACCGGTTCCGGCTCCCACCGGTTCGGAACCGACGGTTCTGGTTCCAAAAACCGGATTTTGGCCACCCCTATTTGTAAATAGCATCAAAATACAACATTTTGAAAGTACCTTTCGCACACCCTGGTTACAAGCATAAATTAAAGCATCTGCAAGTGTAAGCCTGCCTTCAGCATCAGTGTTATTGACCTGCAAGAGAAATATCAAACAAGAAGTTATAATTCTCATTGATGAAAACCTCCACAGTTTACTTGACTGCATAAACATATGAATGAGAGACATGTTCTATATTATTTCATGTCACTTTCAATTTTCTAATAGTAAATGTATAAAATAACTACACAGTAAAAAAAAAAACATGGAAGCTCTTCTTACCAAGTAGAAATGTCAGAATTCCTATATAAAACAAAAGAAATTAACTAGCTTGAAATAATCAACTTGAAGAGGACAAGAAAATCAGAATCATTGAAATTAACAGATAAGCCAAATCTGTGAAGTTAACAAACAAAAGGTCTAAGAACATTTCCACTGATGCAAAGGGAAAAAAGGAGAGAAGCTAGGTTACGGCTCATTGTGATAGATAATAAGAAACTAATGATAATGTTATACAAGGTTTATCAGAAGAGAAGTATGGCAGCCAGACCAAACTTTTAATGATAAAACAATTGGTGCAATATCTAGCTTATGGGACTTGGACTCACATAATTGAACTTAAAACCTTCTCAAAAGCATTTTGAGAAACAAGTCACTATTTTTCTGAGAGGAAAATGAAAAGCTGCTTCTGTGACAAATTCTGAGATCCTACATGCATGTTTAGTCTATAATATAACAGATCAATCAAATAAGTAAGCCTCAAATAAGTTGATTAAAGCCTGATGCTTTTTTTTTTTTTTCTTTTTTGGTGTGTGCCTTTTTTGGGACAAACATAAATTGGTCTCCAAATTATAGTCAAATTAACACATAAGGACTTTTGTTTTCAAATACTAACTCTAAGATCTATAACTTATGATCCAATCCTTCAGTCGAAAATAACCTTTTGTTATTTGTCAATTGACTGAAAACTTAGTCCCTAACTTATAGGCAAACCAACTATGAGGTCCCTTCACTTATGATTCTGTTAACATTTTAATCCCTCTGTTTTTTATGGATGGACCATAGTGTTAATAGAATCATAAGTTATAAACCTTGTAGTTAATTTTTAAAATATACGTCCTCATTTGTGAATTTCACAATATATAAGGACTAATTTTTCGGTGGGGGTATAGATATAGAGAAGATGTACCTCAATGGTCTTTCCATTTGAGGCCGTGACTATGTCTCCAGGCCTCATTCCTGTTCCACTAATCATATTCTCACAAGCTGCAACAATGAAATGAACCTGAAAAAGCCAAAGTTTCCAAAAAAATTTCAGTAGTAGTTCCTATCTTCAAATGGACAATGACAAGTAAACTTTTCAAAATTTATAATCAAGCATTAACTTCTAAGGATATCAAAAGATTATTCCCCCAAAGGAAAAAATTATTTTATTTCCTTTACAACTCCTTTTCGTCTCATTTTATTTTCGTTCCTATCTTCAACTGAGTGTGCTGTTTATAATCAGGCATTAACTTCTAAGGATATCAAAAGAATATTCTCCAAAGGAAAAAATCATTTTATGTCCTTTACTGATCCTCTTCGTCTCATTTGATTTTCTTTCAACTTCAACTGAGTGTGCTGTTTATTCAACTCCAATTCCATCTGCCCTTAGATTTAAGTGTTCCAATAATCAGGGAACATTTAGGACACAGAAGAAAACAACTCGCAAACAGATCACCAAATTACCAAGAAAATTTTTTTTGTAACAAGAAAAGGAAAAGGAAGAGGGAGCAGAAATAACTTACCTCCACTCCTGGAGGTTTAATTTGACCAATGGCTTTTGCTGCTCCTAAAACTGCTGCAGAACCTCCCATATCAAACTTCATGAGATCAATTGAACATCCAGGTCCCGTTTTGATGTTGTAGCCACCACTGAAAACATATGAGAAAATAATCAAGAACCTCTAACAACAGAAAACTGAAAAAATGAAAGCAATACTTCTAATACACTTGAGCAGGGGGAAAAGCCATTAGAATGGGAACACAAAGTATCAACATGAGTCCATTTTCCAGTAATACAACATGGACATACTGAAAACAGAACTACCTTGTCAACATGTTACAGTCAATACTTGCAATAAAATAAACATCAACTCCCTGACTGATACTAAATAATATGCTCAGACTTTGAACTCTGAATGACAGGAAGATCTAATCCCCATTTACTTTAGTAGAAAATGTCAAATCCTGGAAGTATATATTACCTGTCAAAAGTCAATCCTTTTCCAACTAAGGCCAACTTGGCTTTAACAGGTCCACTTGGAGGCTTATAACACAAATGGATGAAATGTGGGATATTTGCAGAGGCTGCAGCAACACCCAGATAGGCCCCCATTTTCAACTCTTTGCACTGCTCTGCGGTCAATATGGTAGCAGATATAACATCGCTGGATGCAGAAGCAATCTTTGAAGCTTCTTCTGCCAGTGCCGCTGAAGCATAATTGCAAAATCAAAACATAAAAAACATCACATCACACCACATGACACACGCATATGTTCTAAATCATGTGCATACAAATATATAATGTAATACAAGTATAATGTTTAACACAACAGTTTGATACTCAATTGAATTATAAAGGGGCATTGTACACACAAGCATTACAAAGAAGAAGTGATCAAGCTAAAACGAACCAGGAGTGAGTACATTGGCAGGTGAATTCACAAGCTCTCTTCCAAAAATTACAGCAGAAGAAACATCTTCAGCATATTTGAGCTTCTTCTCAAGTTCAGGTCCAGTTCCAAGACCAAGAATATCCACAGATTTAAGCACTTGTTTCTTAGAATCTGTTTTATACCTATTATCTTCGTAAATCCCCAGCACAGTCCCTACGAAATTAAAACCATTCCCAAAAAAATAAATCTAACTGCTAACAAAATCATTAGTATGCCACCAAATAATAAATAAGTACCAGATGCTATTGCTGAAGCAGTATTAAGCTTTGATTGATTTGAGATACTATCTGTGGAAGCAAGCACGATACCAACATTGCTGGCTTGAACAGTCTTTGCAGTAGCAGCAACAGCCTCGCCAAGGTTGCGAAAAGCAAAGGTGGTTGAAGCACACGGTCCAAGTCCAATCAAGCCAACCCTTTTAGAACCAAGACCTGGAAGTCTAAGAACAATGGATTGACCAGCTTTTCCTGTGAAATCCTCCTCAGAAGATGCTTCACTTAAGAGACCACCCAAATGGGTATCAAGTTTCTTGAGAAGTGAATTCTCAAACTTTGCGCTCTCATCCTTGGCCATGTCTTTCTCAGTAACACCAACTGCAACTATATCTCCTTTCCACTCTGCCACGTCAATCTCTTTTGCGGCAAAAGAGATCTTTGAAGCATTACAACAAACACATAATACACTTTTTAGCGTTCAAAAAAAATACTAAATAAAACAATCATCCAAGCTAAACCCAAATATTTGACAGATTTACAGCACAAAATTAACATGAAAACTCAAGATAATACAAATAAATTGATCACACGGTTACAGAGTAAATCATAGAACCAAAAAAAAAAAAAAAAAAAAAAAACATCCAAGCTAAACCCAAATTATTTGACGATTTACAGCACAAAATTACACCATGAAACTCAAGATAATACAATAAATTGATCACACGGTTACAGAGTAAATCATAGAACCAAAAAAAAAAAAAAAAAAAAAAAAAATAAAATTCTCCAGCAAAATACAGTAAGTTCGTAATTTAAGCCATACAGGCCAACCAATTAGATCGTAGTAGGGACTTCATGTACACTTAATATTCGACAAATGCTAATCATCAATGCAATAAAAAATCAGTCCACATCATATAGATTAAAAAAAAAAAAAAAAAAAAAAAGTAAATTCTCCAGCAAAATACAGTAGTTCGTAATTTAAGCCAATAACAGGCAACCAAATTAGATCAGTAGTAGAACTTCATGTACACTTAATATCGACAAATGCTAATCATCAAATGCAATAAAAAATCAGTCCACATCATATAGATGCAGAAACACACAAACAAATCTACAGTTTACTAAAAAACGATGAACCCATTAACAAAAATGTAAAATCTAAACAACCCAATGAAACAAAAAGGTGGTTTCACTTATTTAGAGGCAAAAGAAAGGACCTTGGGCACGTCGATATTGGCTGGCTGAGTAAGGCCAAGATTGGCACGAGCCAACGAGTGAGCCATCAACTTCGCTCCTCTTTCTCCAGTATCCACACGGTAACAAAAGGGGGCAACTGCAAAAGAGAATCTAAGAACTCGTTGTGTTGACCTAAACGTGGAGAAAAACAAAGAAGGAGAAGAAGAAGAAGGACGAGGAACAAGAAGTGCAGATATTGAAGTTGCAAAGGATACTCTTATGGCGGCCATTTTTGGATGTGGGAGCCTCTATCTACTTATAATGAACCATCAAAGATGGGAAGTTTGCTTTTTTTTTAGGCGAAGAATAAGATGATTTGAGCATTGACATCACCCTTCTAATGCGCGACCACCTGTAACCTGCAACTATATAGATATGCGTGTGCTTACAGAGTAGCGTCTTTGGATAATCATTTCTTTTTCTTTCCTATTTCCTTCGCTAGATATTTTTTTTCCGCTCTTATTATATTATTTCTTAAAAATGTGTTTAGATTCCTGGAATTAAATATGAAATTATAAAGTGCAGATAGCTTAAAGGTCAGTATATAAATTATTTTATTAATTATTTCAAAAATAATTTTTTATGATGTTATTAATGAGTAAAATTAAATTTTAATTCTAACTCAATAAGACTATATTAAAATTGTACCAAGTAGCGAATTTGCTGTGCTATTATACTAATATAAACATATAAACAGACAGAAATAAATATAAATCGATGAATAAATTAAGAAATAATTACTAATACGATTATAATTTAAATAATTAATTTTATCCATATTTTTCTAATATATTTTATGAAAATTTCATATCGAACGATAAAATTAAAAGAAATGACCAAAATTGAAAAGAAGGCTAACGTTTAGATTTTTTTTTTATTCAATTTTAATTGACATGGCAAACTAGTAACATTTACTCGGTGAAAGATAGAGTCAATAATTACGTCATCTCGTTTACAAAAGCTGTAATTGATACAAAATAATTAATTTGAGGTAAAAGAATTAGTCATATAATCACCCGTTGCACAAGTTTTGTGATTTTCTATTATTTTAATTGATTTGAATAGATAATTTTTTAAAAAATTATTATATTTATATATGGGTTGCTTTAATTTAATTTTTCTCGTGTAATTTGATTAAACGATAAAATGTGAAATTTTATTCTCTTTATTTCTAAGTAATAAATTGAAATATTTATAATAAAAAAAGAAACTCAAATATTTATTAGCACAATAAACTATTGTAATTAAATTATTGTAACTTAATTGTTATAAATTTTTTTCCCTTTGAAATTCTCACATATCCAATGAAATGCTACCTAATTTTTTATAATTAAATCAGGTATAAGAAGATTTAATCATAATGCAATAAATTTTAAAGGTTTGAAATTTTATTTAAATTATATTAGTTAACCATATTCTTTATAACTTCATTATTTAATTAATATTTATTAATTGTAATTTCATTAGTTTGTAAGTCCATTATTAAATAAAAAGATTAATTATTATGAAAAAAAACACCATATCAATATTCATATACGGATATGTTACCATTAGAAATTATATATCTATAATAAATATAACAAGTGAAAATGAGAGTTGAAGCATGAGGATTGTCAAAAATACCCTTGCCAAGTGTATAGTTTGATAAAAATATTTTTAAATATTTTAATTTTATTGGTTTAAAAAATAATATAATTTTAATTTTTAACTGATTATGTTAATTTCTATTTATATCTAAATTCTACTGGATAGAATAAAAAATTATATTATACACTAATATAAGGTCTATATTATATGATAAAAATATAATATTGGTAAGGATTTGAATTTTATTGATTGAAAAATATAAAAGTAATTTAATTTTAATTGATTACATTAATTTACTATTTACATCTAAATTTCTATTGCATAAAATAAGAAAATATATTTTATACTAAATAAGTTATATATTAAAAATAGTGATAATATAAAAATATAATTTTATAAATAAGAAATAATATAATTTATTAAATACAGCAAAGACATAAAAATCTAATTCGATAAAATAAATTATATTGTATATTAAATATGGTATATTGTAAACATGTTAAGAATATAAAAATTAAATTCAATTTGTTGTTAATATTTAATTTGAACATGTAATTTAAAATAATTAATTTTGAAATAATGAAAAATTGGCAAAAATTATTATATTTAAATTAGAAAACTTGATTTTTAATTGTGTTAAATTAATATTTTAGCTTTCTGATATTAATTAGTAAATCATCTATCGCATAAAGAGAATTATTTTATATTAATTCAAGTCACTAAAAATTTAAAAAACTATTCAAATAAAACTATTAACATGATAATTAAATAATAAATAATAAATTGATATATACAACTAGTTTATGTTAGCTAACTTTTAAACATATAACTTTTTAAAAAATAATAAACGCAATTCAATTAAAAAATGAAAAACTGGCCTTTATTATTTAAAATTTATTAGTATACTTCCTACAGTAAAATATAAAAACTTACAAATATGTGAATTATGAATTATTTAGAAATTATAATTGGATTATGAATATTACTAAATTATCATTTTATTGTAGATTGTCAATATATTTATTTAGTTCTTATAGAGAAATTACCACATAAAATTTAAAATATTTTTGGCTATAAGGTGTATTATTATTTTACGTCAAAAAATTTTATCTTATTATTATTATTATTATTATTTTAATTTAACCGAGCCATCGCCTTGTTGTATTTCTTCTCCTCCAAGCTTAACCCCTTTAGCTTATTGGCTTCCCAGAAGATACTACAAGCAAGCCATAAACAACAATCACCAAAAAAATAACAGAGAAAAATAAAAAATTTGAAAAAATTTGGAAAAGAAAATGGTGGCGGCGAATCTGAAAGCAGAAACAATGAAGCTGGTGGAGAACAGAAGCGCAATTGAAGTGGAGATGAACGCTATCATCGAGCGTCTCTGCCAGCCCGGCGGTCCTGGTCTCTCCGGCAATCTCGTCGACGCCGAGGTAGAACAATTCTCTTTCTCTTCTTTTGTTTTTCTTCAAAATCGCTCTTTCAGACTCTCTTATCTTATCGGAATTGTTTATTGCTGGTCAAAATTTTAGGGATTTCCTCGTACAGACATTGACATTCCGGTGGTGAGAGCAGAACGGAATCGTCTTGCTGGTACCGTGACTTTTAGTTGTTATTTTTTTCATTTAAGTTTTTTTTTTTTTTTTTTCGAATCTTAAGATGGCGACTGAGTGCCGTATATAGTATATACTTATTATAGCTTTTTAGGTATTATGAGGGAAAACCAACGACTTGATCATTCAATCAAACATCAAGTTTAGCTTTAGTCTAGTTAAGAATCAAGTGTCGTTTAATGGCTGGAAAAATTGTTAGTCCACCTGAGTCAGTCCTTGTAAGGTCTAGAGGTTATATTTGATCTCTACTATGTGGCATTGATTGATTAATGAAGTCATTTACTCCCTTCTCTGTTCTCCTCTTGGTCTCTGGTTCCAGAAAATACGAATTGATTCTATGTAACCCCTTTATCCAGAGGATTAAGAGCAGTTCTTTTATTTTGTAATTAGTTGGAGAAGATTGAGGAGTATTTTTGAGATGTGATGAAAACCTTGATTGTTGAAGTCAATAATGAACAAGGGGAAGCAATTTTTGGAAGCAAGATCAAATCCTCCAGGAGCTCAGGATTTGATGCATAATTTGCAGATAAAATCTCAGAATTTACACTTGGATATTGGAAGTCCAAGTACCCTCTCAAATCAGAATTATCTCTCTGCATCAAGTTGTATATACTGTAGTCTGCAGCAATTTCAAGTGGCTCATGCAGGGTGAAAAATTTGCCACCACTGAACATTATTGCTAGTGTATGTATGTCTGTCAAAACACGAATTTCTTTTCTCATTCGTTATATGGTACATATTAATGTTTCCCCTGTAATATTAGCTAGCCCGTTTTGCTGCATGATTGAAATTGCTTTGACTTTAGTCCTACATTGATCACATTTTAAAATTTTAGGATTATAATTCAACACAGTATTAAGGCTGTGTAAACTTGTATGCACATTAGTAGTAAACAGCAATAGATTGCTAGAATGATTGTCAGTCATTTGCAATATTGGGTACTTGTTCATAGATAAGCAGAATCTTATTTTGAAGGAATATGTGCCTGGCGGCCCTGGCCATATCAACTGCTTGTATCATTGATGGCTCTGCTTTTCATCCTCTTGTTATGTCATGCACCAAGTCTTTTAAGTATAAAGAATTTTTAAAAATTTAATGATTACTCAAACAGTAGGAATTTGGAGAAGGAAAAATCTTTGTATAAGTGGCAACTCCTTGCACAGTTTCGGTTGGTGTGCCCTTCTAGCATGCTAGATTAATTGAAAGTTGCTGATAGTCTCATTAATTGTTAGGTTTGTACCGTGATCATGAATTGTATGATTGACAATAATCTTGATTTATGGTAATGCTTATGCTCTTAGGGCTGCTGCTTGCAGTGCGTAATTTGTGAAGCCACAGATGTTACTTATGTGATAAGACAATTATGTTTATATTTTTTATTTTCTAATGCAGTGCTGCGAAGTGATCACAAGGAGATCACAGAGAAAATAAATGCAAATATACAAGTTCTGCATTCAGCAAGGCTTGCTGCTAGACCATTAACCACCAAAGGTTCAGGTAGATGCTGAAACATTAATGAGAATTGAATGATAATCATCTGCTGATAAAACCTGGTGGCACTGAGTTGAAGCTGGTATTATCTATCCATGCCTTAAAACTTTAAAGTGACTGATCTTGTAACCAACACTTTCGCTTATTGCCTATGATGATCCCCACAGTAATGGCTGTTTCCTTGGCTAAAATGCAGTGTTATCACTATTGTTGAGTCTGATTGGAAGTCTATGAGATTCTTTTCTTTCCTTTCCTCTGTAAATTGTTTTTTGAAGTATTAAGGTGATGTCTGATAAAGAACTGACTTTTCTTTACAACCAATTGAGTAAGTAGTTTTGCGTATTTGTGATGTTGCAAGGCAATGATGGAGCATCAAATAATCAAAACTCATCAATGGTGAACGCTGTTGCATCTGCATCCTCACACAGTGTTGTTACGAGAGATTCTCCCAGTTCCATGGATGTGGACATGATTCTCAGCATCCCCTTTGCAGTGGTTGATGAAATAGCTGACGCATCGCCGACAGCAGAGGATGGTTTACAACTTGGAGATCAGATTGTTAAATTTGGCAGTGTGGAATATAAAGTTGGTGACAATCTTCTGCAAAGGCTTGCTACTGAGGCTCAGGCAAATCAGGGACATGCGATGCCTGTGATACTTTTGAGGCAAGGTGCTCCAGTGAACTTAACAGTGACTCCTAGATCATGGCAAGGCAGGGGCCTACTGGGGTATGATCTTCATTCTCCTTTTCAGACGCTTTGTGTAATAGGCTTACTCAACCATTTTATCGATGCCTTTTGTTAAGACTTTCTCATAACTCAAATTATTAGCATCTGTCATAACTTACTACAAAAAACTAAATTTTGACTGGCCTCCGGGATGATTTACAGTGGTTTATTACTTATTAGGTATAGTACCTTTTCAGTTGGCCTTTTTATTTGTCATTTATCTTTTGGAGTTCAAAGGTACCTATTACTGAAAAATTAGTATTTTTAAATTAGTTTTGAAATAGATTTTTAATGAATCCGATATCACTATAAAAGAGAAAACCATTTCCGTCCTTAAAAATATATATGGTAAAAGGTTGAGAACAGAGGAGATAGTGACTTGCATAGCTGCCAATTAAGTGAGAGAGGGTGATCAGGATCAGAATGGCATTGCTGAGAGATGCTGCTTTTCCAACCTTTTTAGGTTGGCTTGATAAGGGTCTTTTTAGAGAAGATTTCTTTGGGGTAGTACACATTATGAAGTATATTGCATGGCGAGATGAGATGTACAAGGGTTCCTGGACTGTGGCTCAATCTGTGAAATAAAAACGGGAATGTAAAACATTCTTGTATAGAAATGGTTTGGTGGGGATGTCAGCATCAGATTTCTTAATCATTGAATGGGACAAAATGTGATTATTTGGAACATAAGACGCTTTTTTGGATTGAATATGCAAAGAATAATATGCAAAACCATTTTAAACCACTATTTAATCTGGAGCACAAGCCATATTGGCCAAACTAAGTCTATGGCGACAAACTGAAAAACCTACGGACAATACTTATATATATTTAACTGTTGTTTTATTTTTTTTTAAGTTAATATTTTTTTTTTCAGGTATTTATCAACTTTTTGGCTGGACTCATATTTTATAGAAACTAAAGCAATTTGTGTCATTATTTTTAGGTTTGATGTGGTTTTCTATGGTAAAATGATTGATGTCTCGATAACTAAAACCACACTGTACTGTGTATCTTTGTGCTATGTGTAGAACTATTATTTCTATTTGCACTCTTTATTTATGCAATGAGACATGTTATCCATCCCTTGAATGCCTTACTACCTGCTACCACTAATTCATGTGGTTATTAACATGTGATTCTTGCAGGTGCAGTTTCCGGATTCTGTAACGGGCTATGTGCTGTTTAGGCATGAAGCTATAATGCTTTTCTATCAGTTGTGAGGCAGTGCTTTTTGGATGGACTTGTTGACAGTAAACTCAGTCTTTTTCTTATATTTTCTGGAAAAATCGTGTAGTTAAAGATCTGTGTAGTTACTGATTAAATCATGTATTTTCATTTAAGGTGATAAATTGATTTACCCCATTTTAATTTTATTAGCAGAGAAATGTTTATTATTTCTGAGGATGTGGTTGATGAAATTTGTGGAATTCTTCACAAGATTCACTGGAACGAAGTCCTTGAATCCAAGGCAAATAAATTTCAGCATCATTACAAATTTCTGACTTCTGACTTTGCTTTTCATACTTACCTGTATCTAACTTTACATGATTATCATTAAGAAAACAGAGAATATGAGTTGAAGACCAGCATACAAAGGGTGAAATTGGGATTATTGGAAAATGTTGGAAAAAACATCAGCTCAGAGCCCATTGATTTGCAGACATCAGCTTATCTTAGTGACCAGAATCCACGATAAGGGACTTGTTTCCAATACTCCGCAGCTTGATCGAACCAAGCCTCTGCAATTTCAAAATCTCCCTGCGGAATTGCCTGTTCTCTGCGACTATTGACAATTTTTTACTTCGACAGCGTCTAGAGTTTCTCTCAAATAATGTGATAGCTCACACAGGTAAATTCTTATTGGTCAAAGTAACTAAAATTATGGATTGGTCCCAATGGCTAAAACTACATTGTAACCCTTTTTGCATTGTTGGCTTCTTTTTGGTTCTTTTTCCACTTGAAGATTACCTTGCTATTTGTCCTATATCCTATTAAGGTAAAAATAACTAATCACTATTCACTAGTAAGTAATGCTTTTCTTGGAATGGTGAAAAGAACCTTGAAGCTGTTTGTATTTTTAGGTTGTTGAAATAGACCAAAATTAATAAATTCTTCATTACAACTCTCAAACCTTGTAAAAATTTAGTTGGGCCATACCTATCTATCATGATAATAGAATAGTTCAATTTTTTATGAGGATTTCAATAAATTAAAATTATACAATTTCATTTTTGTAATAGAAGAGAAAGAAGTAATATGAAATGCTTTTCACATAATTATAAATACAGTTTATTCATTTTTTTTAAGAACTAATAGTACTATGTTTATTAGTTTTAAGAACTTTTACTATTATCCACTCATTTTTAAAAAATTTGAATCATCATATTCCAATTTAGAATTTTATTTGCAAGTGTATAGTATATTTTTAAAAAATAAAACATATTAGTGATATTTTATTATTGATATAATCAAAAAAATTAAACATCCTATGAATAATATGGAAAATGGAAGAAAAAATCAATAAAAATTCATTGATTTTTATTTTTATTTTTAAGTTTTGACTACAAATTAATCTCAAATAATTATGATATCAGTTTTAAAACTTTAACGATTTTCCAATTTTACTGTCTCAAATTAATTTTTTTTTATCAATTAAGTGCTTGAATTAATGAATTTTTTTATAATTAATTATGTTTGACCAAAATTGTTTGTTCAAATATTAAAATGAATTATTTTATTTTATTTTTTCACTTAATTAATTTATTTAAATAGTGACGTTTCTATTTTATTTCATTCGCTCTATTTTTGTTGATTTTATTTTGAATAAAAAGAAAATTATAAGAAAATTTTGAGATTTTTTAAAAAAGATGTATAATATAACAAAAAATTAAATAGATAAAATAAATAGAATGAATATTGACATGTGATATAATTTATTGAATAAAATTGTCTATTATAAATTTCTGATAAAAATGCATTTAGCTAAAGAAATTTTCTCCATTAATAAAAGATAATATTTAAAATATTAATAAAAATTAACAAAATTTCTGTTAATCTTTTATCTTTTAAATCCCAAATTTGATATTACAATTAAGTTAAAAATAAAAACTAGAACATAACGAGTTGTTGTCAGTTTATGAAAAATGTTATAATATTTTACTTTTTTTTTTGTTTTTGGTAAATGTTATAATGTTTTCTTTTGTATATTATTTTTGTAAGTTCTCTTTTGTCTTAAATGGGAGTGTAAGAAACTAGGAAAGCAACGGATAACTGGACATAGCCGGTAAAATAACCGGCTGTCCTAGTGTCTCCATTAAAAAAAAAAAAAAAAATTACTTTTTTTTTTGTTTTGGTAATGTATAATGTTTCTTTGTTATTATTTTTGTAAGTTTCTCTTTTGTCTTAAATGGGAGTGTAAGAAACTAGGAAAGAACGGACTGGACATAGGCCGGCTAAATAACGCTGTCCTAGTTCGTCCATTAAAAAAAAAAATAAAAAAAAAAAAAAAAACAATCTTCAGTCTCTCTCCCACACTCATTCTTTCTTTACCCCTCTCTCTGTCATTTATATACACGCCTAGAAGAGTTACAATTCCCTTCTCTTAGATCGATTTCAATTTCTAAGCAGTAGCATTTTTGCTGCAACTTTCTCTTCCGTTCTCTCGGAAAAAAAAGGAAAGGAAAAAAAAAGAAGCCATGAAAACTGTAAATTCCATAGGGAATGGGTCAGCATTATGTGAAGAGACTGAAACGACACAGTTTTAAAAACCCATCTTTTATTTCGTTTTGGGAGGTAATATAGTTTCTCAGTTCTCTTTCTATCTCGTTTTTAACAATGCAGGACGGAATCTTTATGTTTCGAGGCTCTCTCTTTTTATCTGTCATTGTTTTGAATATATCTTCAAGTTTTCTTTTTCTTTTCATTTTTGATCTTTTGAGCTCCGTGTAAAAACCCTTAGCTTTGGTATAAAGTTCGAAACTTCTCTTTTAAATTCATTTTGATGTCTAGAGCTTTTCTACGGAAATTTTTTGGGGAGCTGATTTGATGGTACAGATGGTAGGGTTTTGGTGGGTTTTGTGAGGTGGATATTCGATTTTTGAGAAAATATTGGTAGTTTTAGTAGCTTAAATTTGAGCTGTAAGAGTTAAAAGCCAAGATCTGTTCTGGTGTAGCTTTAAACATTATGGTTGATTAATGTGGTTTACTTGAAATGGGTAGCCCATATAGGGTTTTGATATTTAAACTTCTCTTGCTGATTTGATTTCAGCAAATGGGGGAAAAATGGGGGCACTAGTGAATTCTCTTGGTGGGTTTCCTCCGCTGGTTTGTTCAATTTCATGGAAGATTTAAACGTGGCAAGTTTGCAAATTTGAGAAATTCAGGTTTTTTTCGAGGGAAATAAGCTAAAGATCTCTAGAAAATCACTGTTTAAGTGTTAAACATAAGGTGCTAAAGGATGTCGGGAGCTCCAAGGGTGAGGTCGATGAATGTGGCGGATTCTGAGACCAGACCAGTTTTAGGACCCACTGGAAACAACAAGGCAGGGTCATTGAGCGCAAGGAAAACTGTCTCAAAACAACTGAGAAAGGTTGAAACATCACCTGAGCAAGTTGCATTAGGTGAAGAGAAGAAAGCACTTAATGTGTCTACTGTCAGTGCTTTATCCCCCAAATCACATTCCGCTAGTGTTCCTTCAGTGCTTCGTCGACATGAGCAGTTGTTGCATTCGAATTTATCATTGAATGCTTCTTGTTCATCTGATGCCTCCACGGATTCATTCCATAGCCGAGCATCCACTGGGAGGTTGACACGGTCAAATAGTTGTGGAGTTAGGAGGAAGCAATATGCTTCAAAGCCAAGAAGTGTTGTTTCTGATGGGGGTTTAGAATCTCCACCACCTTCTGGCGGTTCACAGCCCAAGAAGAGCTGTGCATGGGTAACACCAAATACTGGTGCGTTCTTGGTTCTTTGAGTTTTGAGTTATTTGTTATAATTTTGCAGAATTATAATACTTTATGGAATAGAAAATGTTCATATTGGTGTTATTACATGCTTTGCAGTTTGTCTGCGAATTATATGAAGTACAAAATAGAATTGTCATTGGAGACCAACCTTATAAATTTGTAATAGGACTTTAGTGGTTTATTTTGGAATTGCTGTTATGCTTACCTCTTAAGTTCCATAGTCCCTAAATGTGAAATTGGATATGGTTAGAAAGATGGAAATGCTATTGCACCAGCAGATAGTTTTTAAAGGATGTTCTAACTAGGTTTTTTTTTGCTTGGAATGGCTTGTTTCATCAGTTACCCTCAACCAACATGTCTACAGCTTCATACCATTTCTTAATTCGCTCAGAACTGAAATGATTCTAACTTCTTTTTACTTTAGGCCAATAGAACATGCGAACAAAAGTGTTTATTTGGCGGTTTGATTGTAACAATGTTCATGATAAAATCTGGGCTGGAGGTCTTTTTTAGAAATATTGATATATTGAAATGTATGATGCACAAGGATGCAGTTAAATGATGTGGTGGTTTATAATACAGTCTAGGTGAGTTAATTTGTGCTGTTGAATGTTTTTTTGCTTTGTGTTTGCAAAAGATAGTCCTCATTCATTTAACCTAGATACTGCAATAATTTTGAAGAACTGAGCCAAACCACCAAAAAATAGGTCAGGTTAATTCTTCTGTTTTTTTTGTAACAATCTCAATGTCACTGCATAAAAGAAAAACCAGGGTGCATTTATGCTATCTAATTTATAATGCTTGCCAACTGCCATTTGTCAGTCTTTAACAATTTGATGTCACAATAAGTCATGTAGCCCTCTATCTGATCATTTTACTTCCCAACATGTCAAGTTATTAACTTTTGTTTTCTTTTGTGGTCTTATGCCTTCTGCTTATAGCCTTCTAGAAAGCATATGCAACTATCAGATCAGCATAAAATAATCTCCTTATTTTTTGGTTTGAAAAGAGAAACATGAGCTTCAATTATATAGTTATGACCTAAGTTTGATATGAGGATTAAATATTTTTTGAAAAACAAACATGCTGTTTTCCATCCCCTCTCCTTCCAATATGATATCATTCATCTATCGTTTTCTGCTTGGGTTGGTGTGAGAATAATTTTGAAATTGTATTGTGTATAACATGTCATGAAAAACTTTAAAGGAAAAAGAAAAAAAGAAACACTATACCCTGCTATATGTGAATGGCTTAAAATACCAGATCTGATGGAGGTGAAACAGAAATACATATCAGTTGCAAAACACCATAGTGTTTTCCGGATACTTCAAATATGCCCTTATGAAGTTCCATTGCTGATTGGTTTTTTCCTGTGCTGAAATCAGATCCATGTTATGCTGCTTTCCACGATGAAGAATGGGGAGTTCCAGTACATGATGACAAGTATGTGATCACAGAATTTTGTTAACATCTGTCTAATAGCTGAAGTCCCCATTCTTTCCTGATGCTATTCTATGTTCTAAAAGTTATTTCCTTGATCTCCTTGTCCATATGCAGGAAATTGTTTGAGCTTTTGGTTCTTTCAGGTGCTCTGGCTGAACTTACTTGGCCTGCCATTCTGAGCAAAAGACACATCTTTAGGTATTATTTATACTGTATTATACATTCATCATTAACAATCTTATCTAGGCACTATGTTTTCATCTTATCCCTCTACTCACATTCTCTTCCCCAGTTGAAGGAGATCAATTAGACTGTGGTCATTTTGCTATATATCATTCACTAATAAGCTTTTTTGTGCAGGGAAGTTTTTGCAGATTTTGATCCAGTTGCTGTCTCAAAATTTAATGAGAAGAAGATAATAGCACCTGGAAGCACAGCAAACTCCTTATTATCAGAAGTTAAATTGCGTGCTGTAATTGAGAATGCACGCCAAATATCGAAGGTAGATTCTCATTTTTCTTCCAACTTTATTTTATACTATTCAATGGAAGACACTCATATGGACTCCGTTGCAATTTCCTTGTTCTTGTATATATAAAAGAAGCTGACCGACTATTATGTATGCATTTGTTTGTTTTTTAATTTTTGGGAATGCTACATCAAGTTTTAGCTAAATGTCAATCTTAATTGATAGTATTCATCGAGTTTGTTTCTTTGACAAGTGGATTAATTTATGGATCCGTCTTCTTTGCCAATGCATTAATTGGACCATCTGCATTCATATTTGCGGGCTTAGATGTTCGCTGATTGTCTAAGCATTTAAACGACACATGTTGTGTGATTATTGATCATTTGTTCAGGTAGGTTAGGTGAAAAGTAGTTGAATGGTGGTCCTAGCATATATATGAACCATATAGGACAAACTTATAGTATTGCAACCATACAACTTGACCTGACCTTGTTATATTTATCTTGTCAGGAGTTACACATACAAGATGATTTATTTATTTTCTTAAAAATGCCAACTTGCTTAGCTGTTAATTCTCACAAATTGTCTGCCTGATTCGATGGCAACTAGTTATTAACCACTAGACTTTGTTACTGAAGTTAGTGCCACAATCACACACTTGCTATAATTACCATTAGAACTAACTTATTGCAGGTTTTATTGATGCCAGGTCATAGATGAATTCGGGTCATTTGACAAGTATATTTGGAGCTTTGTCAACTACAAACCTATAGTTAGCAGATTCCGATATCCTCGTCAGATTCCCGTTAAAACTCCAAAAGCTGACGTAATAAGCAAGGATTTAGTGAGAAGGGGATTCCGCAGCGTGGGGCCCACAGTGGTGTATTCATTCATGCAGGCAGCTGGGTTGACGAACGATCATCTCATTGGTTGCTTCAGATTTCAGGAATGTATGAATAATGCAGCAGAAGGGAAAGAAGAAAATGGCACAAAGGTTGAAGATAAGACAACAACAGATGGTGTGATTGAATCCAAAATATCGATAGCTATGGATGAATTGAATTTCTCGTCGGAATGATAATGATTGGTGGCACGCAGAGCCGGAACACCAGGTTCAGTCATCAGTTTATATATCCTAGTAACTACTAATTCACGGCTACTCAGGTAGCAATGAAGTTGTTTTTTTGTGTATAAAATTTCAAGAAATCGTATGCTTAATGAATTCCTAGATTGTAGATTCTAAAAATGAATTAAATCAACCGGTGATTGTGCTGTCGGTAGGGCCTGTTCATGAGAGCCTTGAAAATATTAATGTACGATTTTTTGTACAGTTGAAAGTGTTGGTAATCAGGATTCAGGAAAATCATCTTTGAAATCAGATCTATCACCATCTAATGACCACCATAGCTATCGATATTAGCAGAAACTGGAGCTCGTTTAGCAAATTTAGATATCAAGGTAAAAACCAGTATTTTTATCTAATTCCCATTTCATTTTCTTTTTCAAGTTTCCTCTGCCAATCGTTCAATCCAATCCTTTACCCAACCTTTTTACTTCTCCAGCAATAGTAATGGTAAAATGCTTTAAAAGGCCTAACGCATGTGAAAATATATTTACAGATTAAGAGTGACGCTGAATCCATTGGTTGGTGGATGTGTGGTGGCGGCAGCCTTCAATGCAATGCATAGCCCCACTCTTTATTATTACACAAAAACCCAAAAAAAAAAAAAAAAAACCCAAAAAAAAAAAAAAAATGTGTCAAAAAAAAAAAAAAAAAATGTGCATGAACTGCGTCAGTGCTTCCACCTTCATGTCCTTCTTGTCCTGCGTATGCTTGGTTTTCAGGATGCTCTATTTGACAAGTGGGACATCATTCAAAAAAATTTTTTTTTACCCTTTAAAAACAACTTGCATTGATCAATCAGATTTAATTCAGATCCGAGAGGTTAATACTAAATTATTAAAATATTTTACTTAATGAGAATTTATAAAGAATAGTAATACTATTAGGTGAGTCGGTCTAAAATTCAGTACAAGTATAATTTCCTCAATGCTCAAAAAAGCATTGAAGAAAATCGAGTTTTCATTGAACAGAAGAAAAAAGGTTCCCGTAAGTTTTATTTTCATTATTTTACCATGTGAAGTACAGTGAAAAAGTTTCAGCTTTCACATCTGTAAATTTTTGATATATTACTGTATGTCGAATCATAACTCATTAGACATGTAATTATCTGGAACTACATTTGTTAAACAAAAACTATAATAATGGTATTAAAGATACCAAAATTGTTCTCAAACGTCTCACCCCTTGAGTTTTTAAGGTTAATGAAATGCTTATATATATATATAAATATATATAGTATATACTTATACTATATATATAAAGGTTCTCAAATATGTACAAAATAATGAGAAAGCACTGCACTAAAATTGGAGGACTGGAATGGGTCAACATATATAACGAAAGAGGCATGGCAACCAATTCTAATGTTCCAATATATTAGCCTTACATTCTAATGGATTCCTGATGTCATACATACTAATATACAGCTATCTGACAAAAGGGTTGAAGGAAGAGTAAATTTGAAGATATATAAAGGTTCTCAAATATTAAAATATGAGAAGCTGCACCTAAAATGGAGACTGGAAATGGGTCCCAACCATTATAAACGAAAGATGGGCATGGCAACCAATTCTATGTTCCAATACTATTAGCTTACCAAGTTCTAAATGATTCCTGATGTCATACATACTAAATATACAGCTATCTGACCAAAGGCTGAAGGAAGAAGTAAACTTGAAGATAAAACTAATAATAAAAAAAAAGAGTAAGAAAGATACATGAAAATGGGGGAAAAAAAAAAATCAAACCTGATAATTTCAATGGTAATTGATTCGCATCTAACAGCTACATGACTTTCAAGCGAGCCAGATTGGTCTGTGGGCCTTTCAAGTGAGGCCTGCCTGCCTGTGTGCAGATGATCTTTTCATATAGTGAAGAGAAGAACCAATCAGCAAGGCTTGATTTCAAATCCGATACTTAGAAGAGTTCGAGCTGATTCCATTGCCTTCTCCTTTTCGCCTCCAAGGTCCAAGGTTTCACTAGTTAATTCGCCTTCCTTCCCCACTGACCATTGCGTTGGAGTTCCTTGGTTCGTGAATGTATCAGTTTTCTTGAGTTGCAAGTTGTTCATTGACGCAGGAGCTGCAGCAGCAACAAGGGGAGCACTTGGCGGACCATGTCGCTTTTTCGGTACAGGCCTGTCATGGTCATGTATGCCCTTGTACGTGATAATAACTGCATTTGTGTTATCTACTGCTGTTTCAATGTGCTTACGGACTGGACACCCAGCAGAAGTGCATCTATAGTAGTTCCTGTAAAATGTGTTTCCAGCAATAAATTGGAATAAAGGAACAAATGGACTAGCAAAATTAAATTTGCAAGTAGTAACTTGAAACAGGAATGAACCATTAAAGCTCTTAGATTTTTAATGATTAAACTCAATGCCACTATTCCCCAACAACTTGGAGTCTGGCCTTCTTTTCGCACTATTATGGATACAAAAATAATGGGAAAATTTTCTAGTAAGTTACTTAAAGTTTGTTTGGCATTAACAAATGAGGCCCTTCAAAGTTACAACTGATGTTCATACCATAATGCCAAGATTTCAGTTCAACCTCTTGTACCTAGCCAGAAGATCCAACCTAGCACAAATCATAGACGCCTCCAAAAAAAAAAAAAGTGATATTATTCTCCACTGTTTATACACCCATAAGTTGCAGAGGCAATGTTTCATTATAGGATACTCGTCAACATTCACTTGAACTGATATGGTGAATAACATCCTTGAAGGGTCTTGTGCGTTTTGACAAAAAACTACATAACCTACGAGTGAAAATGCTTTGACTTACTTTTGAACACTTCATCCTTTTTTGGTTTCCCCTTTTCTAATAGGGACACTGGAATAGGCAAGGCTGCCAATTGACCATTACTAACATGAGTCCCTCAGTTAAGAACAGCGACAACATCAAAGAGGAAATCAAAAACACCATCTTAGGATTGAAGACTAATCAACACAAAGTACACCGATTTTCAAACTTAGAAGAATTAAGCAAGAAGACAAACAGCTGTAGCATCTAGAAATGAGCTAGTTAAAATAAAATCGAAGGGACTTCGGCAGGTGTAATGAAAAGCTTCAATAATAGATAAATTTCTAATAATATTGCAAGTGCTACACTCCAGTAAATCATGATTGCTGCACACTAGAAAGACATCAAATGAGCCACTCTTACCACATTTCAGACCCTGCCTCTACCTCTGTACTCTTTATATAGAATCGAAACTGAAGGTGAATGAATCCCAAGTATAATATACTGAAGCATTCATTTTGACAATACTACCATACATCAATCCTATGATGAAGTCATCAAATTGTGGGACATAGAACATTGAATAAATGCTAATTTTCTTCTAACAATCATGAAAGGTACCATTCCAATTTTGATTCTCTCAGATTTTAAGTGATTCGTTAAAATCCTACACAACACACTTATCCAAATACACATAAACAGAATACGAGTTCATATACAAAAGAAAACAGAAGCATGGGAATCGCCCAAATGAGAATAATAACTCAAATCCCCTCTCATTTCTTCACCAAATTTTCTTCCACCATGATAAAATGAATTAAAAAATGAAGATGAGCAAGGACAATTACTAAGAAAGAACTTCTCTGTAATTCACAGTTACACGTCTCATGTTAATGTCTAGAAAACTGTCAGGTCAAAGTTTTCGGATGCAAAGAGAAAACAGCAAAATAAACATGCACCTGGGATGGGGATTTCCCTTCACCATTTTTTGTCCATACTTGCGCCATCTGTACCCATCACCTGAGATTCCCACATCACCCGCTGCATGCACAACAAATTTAGGTTTCTTTCCTGGTTTTAAGAGAGTTCCTGAACATTCTAAGTTCTCCTTCTTTACTCTGGTCAACAAGGAGAAAAAATATTAAAACTAAATTATCTCCAGTGCTCCTTTCCGCAGTTATATGTCAGAAAGTGTTAGTATTACATAAGAAATAAAATTCATGGAAACCTCACCTTCGTTTTGCTTCAGGCTCACTGGCAAGCTCATCTTTGATTTGAATTTTCTCATTCCCATCAGAGCCACTTGAACTCTGTCGCTTTTTGTCGGGAATCACGGGTATTGCCTGTATAGATTCTTTTCGCAATGTTGCCTGATCTGAATCCTTAAGTGTGCTAATGGGATGTTCTGTTACACTATTGCCCACAACTGGGCCAGATGCTATCTTGTTTTCCCTTGTGCAGTTATTCTTTCTAGGTGGATCATGACTGTGAGTTCCTTTATTAACAATCTCAATCACATGGCCTGAGTGATCAGCACACTCAATCTTTTTAGCGCAACAGTCAGAATATGTACACTTGTAATAGCTTCGAGAACCTTTAGGACTCTTCACTTGCTTCTGACCATATTTCCGCCAGTTGTAACCATCAGAAATACGTGTTTTCATGATAGGAACAGGAATACTTTTAAGGTTAGAAGAAGTTCGTTGATCAGCTCCTGGTATACATGCACTGTTAACGTTCGAGGGTGACAGTCTTGGTTCTGGTAGAGGTGGACTTGGAGCAGATGATATCGGCTGTGTAACAGAAGTTGGTGAAAGTTCTGACAAGGAAGTTGGGCATTGAGAAGATTGAAGCCAATTTTGGGCCTGCGTTTCACCATCCTGAGTTGTTACACTTCTCGAAACTTTCGGCTGCGACGGCCCATCTTGCTTCTTAAAAATATTAAAACAAATACATACAATGAGAAGAAATTACGGCCATTGAGATTGACAAACTCAAATTTCATCAATGAAGCAAACAAGAGCTCATGTTATTAGTTGTGGACTGTTTCAAAAGCATACAGATGTATCCAGACTCCAAAGTGCAGTTCGGAAAAGCATCAACTGGAGCTTTAGAAACAAAACTATATATAAAATCTTGCACTTTGTGCACCTAACTTCAAAGACTGCTTGTGATTTTATTTCATTTTTTTTTTTTTTTTTTTTCTAATTTATATCATAAAGTCAAAATTGCATTTGGAATCAAGAAAGCAAAAGCCCATATCAAAAACAAACAAAAAAACCCTTTATTATTTGTTAGTATCAAATTCCTTTATCTCTAAATTTCTTTTTTCTAGTTATATTCCCCCTACTTGTAGTAATTTTTGCAATGTAAGTGTGAATCTAGCTGCCTATTTTTTCCTCTTTCCCTGGTTGTTTGATAGGGTGACCTGTGGTGCATATTGTGATTTTTCTTTTTGCACCCTCATACAAATTTCTCTGGAAACCACATCATGTCTTTGAGAAATTATATGAAATATCTTCTGCTTCAGTACTTGCATGTTTAAACTTTGAGCTAGAAAATTAAATTTAAGCAAATATTTAACACCTACCATAAGAAGTTATTACTGAAATGTATGTTGTGCTTAATCTGTTACAAAAACTGGTGAATTTTTATAATTATATATGTTTCATCAGAAAGTTAATTTGCATGGTTTCTGACACCCTATTATTTCTGATCCAATCCCACAACTAAATATATGGCCTTCCAAGCTTACTGATTGGAACACCAAAACCCTTTCCTTTGCAGGATGAGTTACCCTTGCTTAATCAGTGTATCAGCTGTCCCTTGTTATACTCTGGAATTACAAGTCTGCCAGTTAATGATTGTTCTGAAATAGAAAAACTTGCTCGTTCGTTTATCTGGGGTGCCTCGAGATTTCTTCTCATTTTGTTATCTTGGCCATAGCTGCTGTCCCCCTCCTATCCCATCCAGTGAAGATGATAATTTTTATTGGAAATCCTCCTAAATTGGGCTCCTTTTGCATTATATCTGCGTATACTAATTTAATGGAGGATCATTTTGCTGTTGAGGATCAGTACTGGCGTCTTCTTTGGAAATGGAAAGGTCCCCAACGAATTTCTACTTTCCTTTGGATGGTGCTGCATGATAGATTATTGACCAACCATGAGGAGAGCTAGGTGTCTGATTTTTGTTTTGGCCAGTTTGAAACTATCAGTCATGCTATCCATGATTGCCTTTTATTCTTCAAGTTGGTGCTCCTTTCTACCCCCCATCCAAGTGGAACTGGTTTTTTTTAATTCGGATGGTGTTATCAGAGACTGGCTGATTTGAAACTTATTGCATAAATATCTTGTGGTAGCTGGTATTGGTTGGCCGATGGGATGAGTTGTTGGTGTTTATGGCTTCACAGAAATAAGAGTCTTTTGCAAAGTGACCCCTCTAGGGTTGAAGAGGTTGTAAGTTGTATCCTCAGCTTGGCAAGAAACTCTGTGATACTCTTATCCTCTTTAATGTTTCAAGTCTTGAGAATAGGAAGGAAGATCCTTGGATTGGTTGGAGGCCCCCAAAAGGGTTGAGTTAAAATCATTGCAGATGGGGCAATGAAGGGTAGGAATGGCCTTGCCTATGGAGGAGGTCTTCTTCGTGGGGATCTGTGTCAATGGCTCGCAGGTTTTATTGGTAACTAGGGGCGGAGCTCTGTTCAAACTGCAGAGCTACGGGCAGTTTATGAAGGTCTGAATCTTGCTAAGGAAAGAGGTGTTTCTAGGTGTCATTTGAGCATTCGTCCCGTACTTGATTGGTTATTTTAAGATGAGTGGATATGCCATAAGTGCATGATGAAAGCATCTTTTTTGTTCTCTTAATTCAAGTTGAAGGTTTTAACCAAAGTAATTAGAGAAAAGGTTATAATTGCTTCTTTATTATTATTTAGAAAAGCACCAAAAGACTATTTCAACTTTCAAGGATGATTTGGGATCCTACAATTCTATATTAAAGATGCATTCTCATGGGTTTTATGCGCATTCTTCCAGAAAATATCTCCATTCTCAAATATGACAAATTGCAGTTAACTTGAAAGGATTAGTTCTACACTTTCAGCAATTATTATTTCTCCAATTCAAATGAAAAACTTGCTCAACATTCAGAAAACTACCTTAGTATGTTATCAACCTTTCTCTGCTTTCACATTCTAATCTTATTATCTCCATAAATTTACCAGTATTTCAGTCATTTGGTTCAATTTTTTATTCAAATACAAACTCAATGGGGCCTCACTTTATGGTTCAATTCAATACCAAATTATTGCACCATTTTCACTGCATTATCCAAAGTTCTAATAGACTGCAGCAGTCTCCAAAGTTCCAAAAAATGGTCAACAGTTTCATCTTTCAAATACCTTTACTAAATCTTATTTTGTGGTTAATTACACCCACAATCTGGGCCTTAAACTATAATTTTCGAACATAATATGCTGCTTCAAGGAAAATCTCCACAACATTTACAGATTTATCACGTTGACAGAATATTTACAATCTTGCTTTCTTTCTACAAGCACCTCAAACCCCAGAAATGAAACCACTTTCCAGTGGATAATTCCAATACAAACTTTCACGCGGCACTTAAAGCATCTAAAATAACAAAATTCCATGTAACCTAAACCAACTAATAAAACCTCTAGTCAAGTCACACATAGTGAGAATCTAAACAAGTGGTCATTATCACTTACAGAAATCCTTAAATTCAAGAAAGAAAAACCTACCAGCAACAAAAACTACTATCAATTCTTTAAACTCCACTTAGCAAAGAAAGCATTTTCACACTATGGATAGCCATCTTAGGAAGCAAGTACGCTTGAAAGAAAAATAAATAAAGTAATAAACAACTCCAGTTAGCAAAGAAAGCATTTTCACACTATGGGTAGCCATCAAATTAGGAAGCAAATACGCTTGAAAGAAAAATAAAAAAAGTAATAAACAGAGATAAATAAAATAACTAGAACGTAATAAATTCAGTTCTCTACCTTGAGTTCAGCTTCTTCACGCGCTTCCAAAGCTGAGTTACCCTGTAAACCTGCTAGATCACCCACGACCACTCTCACAACAAGTCCAACCTAAAAAAACAAATGTTTCCAAAATAAAAAATTAACTGTTTCCAAAAGAAAACCTACCTATACACTGATCGTTCTCCGATAATATCGCCGTGGAAGGCGGCGGCACCACCAACGATTCCAATTGCGACTCCCTGAACTCCTCCTCCACTTGACAGTTCGATAACTGGACGAGTTGTTGTAACTCGCTTAGTTGACCGTCTTCTTCTTCTTCGTCGTCTTCGTCCTCTTCTTCGTCGTCTTCTAATTCTTCTTCTTCGTCGTCGTCTAAATTGTCGTTTTGTTCCTCATCGTGTCGTTTTTGTTGGCTTTGTTGTTGTACTTGGGGAGCTTCGAGGCTCTCGCTGTCAGCCATGGCCGATTACGAGAGAGTAAAGTTTTCAGAACAGTTATAATGAATGCTACTCTTTTATAGTGTCCGAAACTAAACCCGAGAAATTGAGACCCGATACCGATACTTTAAGGATCGATGGTGGTAATCGAATGTTTGCGTATCGGATTATTTGCTTTGGGGGGGAAGAGAGAGAGAGAGAGAGACAGAGAGGGAGCTTAGCTAGCGGCGGTGGGGGTATATGTGTCTTTGACTAGAATTGACTCAGGTGGTTTTTTGGGTGAGTGGAGGATAACGGACGGCGTCGATTTCTCCGTTACTATAGGTGAGTGGGATGAATCGGCATTGCTTTTGTTGACTTGACGTGTTCTATAACGGCGCTGGTGGCCGTTTGTTACTGGTAACTTCGACTCTGACATAGTG
Organism: Jatropha curcas; assembly: GCF_014843425.1. The sequence goes on along the minus strand of NW_023590635.1, from coordinate 73,649 downwards.
ATGACAATTTGTCCTTTTATCTGTAGCCTTTATTCCCTGAAGAAATAATATTAAAATTTACTCCTACGATATGAACCAAAAAAGAGAAATAAAATGTTAAAAAAAAAAAAAGAGAAATAAACGGCATTTATCCCTTAAAAAAAAAAACTATAAGCTCGATTTTTTAATTTGTTTTCTGAATTTATAATTTATTATTTAAAAATTTTCTGAATTTATTTAAAATTTTGTGTGAATTTAGGTATTTTAGGACAAAGTACTAATGAATTATAAGTTTATATGATAAATTGAACGAGAAAATCTATTTTGTAGCTTTTTTTTATCTCCCTGAATAACAAATTACGGTAGATAATTTCGATTTTGTTTTAAAAAAAAATTAAAACATATATGTGTCCATTCTTTTTTTATAGAAATATATTTGAAATTATATTATATTATTATAAATTAAAAAAAATGTTTATTGTGATACAAAATTACCTATTTGAAAATTTGATTCTAGAGTACTTATAAACAATGCTGAGACAAAGAAAACGTGAAGAATTGACCCGTAATGCTTGTCATTTTCTTCACAAATCATAGTTTGTGGCTTACCCAATAATAAATAAACACACTGTATTATTATATGATATTGTAAATTTTAAATTCAAATCCTGTGCATAAAGCATGAAGTGAACCCGAATCCATATGATTATATATATTTTTTAAATTATAGGTATTTACATCTTGGACTTAGTGATAATTAAAACTTTTCACCCTTTCATGCAAGTGTGTTTAGCGGAGATAAAATTTAATAGCTCTTCTCACATATCCTATTTGCGTTGATAATTGAGTTAACATCTGTAGGTCGATCCCGTACAAATTTACTATCTATTAATACTTGTAAGTACATTTTTATGAGACATTTTAATGACAAAATGGTATATTAATCCAATAGAAGCAAATCACACAGATACATTTATACATTAAAAAGAACAGAGTTAGGAAATGGATTTCATATTAAAAAAGTTATAAAATTGTATATTTTCACTAGTACGAGAATTGAAAGATCTTGAATTTCCTTTAAACAACGAGAGTTTTCATCAATATAGTAAATTAAGAGAAATATTACCTCTTGTAATCCATCATATCATTTTGGCCATTAAGTTTATTGGAGTCTAGGTAAATTTACATTAACGGTCAATCAATTTCTCAAACTCATATAATTTTAATTTGTTATTTTTTAGTCATGAAATTTTGATATTTGTTTTGAGGTTATTGACCGGAATACCATCATCGAAAATACTAACATAAAAATAAAAATAAAATGCTATTTTGTTTTAAAAATTCATAATTTATCCTAATATATTAATTTGGAACGTACCTATTAATTTATTTAACAAATAATATCATTTACATAAAACAAATTTCAGAAAAAAATAAAAGAGAAAAAGATTTTCAATCCATCATTTATATTTGATAGCATTTTTCATTTTCTTTTTTTGTATTCCTTTGTTTGTGATGTGTAGCTTTTGGTGTTATATCATTATTCTCATTACCAGATAAGTAAGCTTCTATTAAAATGAAAATTAAAATCAAATTAAAATTATATAATTTAAATAAAAGTAAGTGTTGAATTAGGTAATCATAGATACAATTTATCAATAGAATATCATCATGGGCTAAATATATAAATATATCCTTATATTTTATAAAAAAAATTCAAATCGAGTAAATTTATAAATTAAAATTTACAATAAATCAAAATAAAAATTAAAATTACCATAAATTTTTTTCTTATAAAAGTACGAGGTTATATTTACTCATTTAGCCATTATCATGGTGAATTGAAATGACACGTGGAATTAAATACGATTTATATAGCACATGTATTTGGCGTTTTTAATATCCGACATTAACAATTAATAAATAAATTGATGTTTGTCTCTCGTGTCAAATGTCAATGATCGCAGGTTTTTTTTTTTTTTTTATTTAAAAAGAAACAAACAAATAAATAGATAAAAGAAAGAAAGGTACGTAAATGGCCACAACTCTAAAAACACTTAACCAGCATGAATTGCATGGCCCACGATTTCAATTTTACTGCCTGAGAAAGAATTAGAGAAAGCTGAGAACTTTCTCTTCTCTTCACAAGAATTATTCTTCTGTGCAGAGTCTGTCATGCTTGAAGAGCCACTTATGGAGACAGGTTTGTTCTGTTTTTACTTATCAGTTTAATTTCGTTATAATTACGTTCACTGACCCTTAATTGTTCGTTTACTATCTGGGTTTTTTTTTTCAGCCTCATATTCTTTTAGGATTTTTTTAGTTAATTTGGATTTCAATTGCTGGGTTTTTTTATGGGGTTTGAATTATCTAAGATATTTGATTTTATCTTCTTCTCAACTTTCTGAAATATAATTGAATTTAAAATCATGAACTGTGTTGTTGAGGCTTTGATGTAATACCCATATGTTATCAGTTATCACTCTGCATTTTACTGGCTGGTTTAAGCAATTTCAAGATTAAGATTATCTTTTTGATTAATATATTTTTTTCAACTGGATTTCTAAAGGTATCCGGTCTTGTAAGGCAGGCACTGTTGTGCAGGGAATAAAGTTCTATGCAAGCTGTACAAGGCCACCTTGCATTTGGATTTTTTTTTTCTTTTGAAATGGTTTTGGATGGAAAATTTTCAGACTGAGAAATTGAAGTTTTCTTTAATTGATTGAATTATGAAATTAGGTTAGACTTATAATTGTCAATTAAATCTTATCTTTTCTTGAATCTAATTCAGTTTAAAATATTTAAAAACATTGGATTAATTTTTGTTAAAAATCGTTTCTGAATTCTGTGTTTGAAAATCCTTCCATCTGAACATATTATGAGGCTACATTTTCATAAAAATTTGAGTTTTAAGTTCATTCAAATTTTGCAAATAAAGAGACTTGTGAAAGAGTAGGTTGGGAAAATGCTTTGATAAAATCTTAGAAGGTATAGGTACTTCAAGTTCATTCTTGAACTAATTTTGGTTCTCCTTCATCAAAGCTTATTATTCAAATTCAAATCCTTCCAGTTTAAATTCCCACCCGAACAGAACATGGAATATTTTTCTAGGTTGTGATTCGCTTACATTCATTCTCTTCAATGGTTTATGACTGGAACATTCCCTATGAACAAGAACAATTGAATTTGACTGAGAGAATGAGAGTATGTCCCCATGTGCACGCCTGTACGGACTTATCCTTGCAATTTGGATCTATCGACTGACAACCAATCAGTAGAATTTAGTTGACAATAATTACTTCCGATTTTTGTTTCTCATAAATCCTTATAATATTTCAGGAGAAGGAATGAATGAAGAATCAGCAGAACCTTCCACATGGGAGAAAATATCCAACTGGACGACTCAGGCTCTCGCAGCATACAAAAGAAAACCAATTTCACATTGGATTCTTCTACTTTTAAGCATTGGAGGAATGCTGGTGGCATTTCCTGCTTCAAGTCTTCTATCTCGTGTTTATTATGCAAATGGGGGTACAAGCAAGTGGATTATTTCATGGGTTGCAGTTGCTGGGTGGCCTTTAACTGTTTTAATTTTGTTTCCTACTTACTTCTTTTGTAAAACTTTCCCTACTCCTTTGACCTTACAGCTTGTTCTTTCTTACATTGTGTTGGGTTTCTTAACTGCTGCTGACAACTTGATGTTTGCCTATGCCTATGCATACCTTCCGGCATCAACTGCCTCTCTCCTGGCTTCATCATCTCTGGTATTCTCTGCTCTTTGTGGGTATTTTATTGTGAACAACAAACTTAATGCTTCAATGATAAATGCTATTGTGATAATTACTGCTGCTATGACAATAATTGCATTGGATTCAGATTCTGACCGATATGATAATATCAGTGACCGTCAATATATAATAGGTTTTATATGGGATATATTAGGATCTGCTCTTCACGGGCTTATCTTCGCTCTTTCCGAGTTAATTTTCGTTAAGTTATTGGGAAGAATGTCCTTTCACGTTGTATTGGAGCAGCAGGTCATGGTTTCTTTATTTGGTTGTATATTTACTACAATTGGGGTGATTGTGAAAAAAGATTTTCAAGGAATGGCATCTGAGGCTAGAAATTTCAAAGGCGGTGAGGCTTCATATATCCTGGTTCTTGTCTGGGGTGCCATTACTTTTCAATTAGGGGTTCTGGGAAGCACTGGTGTGCTTTATTTGGCTTCTACTGTTATGGCTGGTGTTCTTAATGCAGTGAGGGTTCCACTCACAAGCATCGCTGCTGTTATTTTGTTGCATGATCCTATGAGTGGTTTCAAGATTCTCTCTTTAATCATTACAGTCTGGGGATTCGGTTCCTACATCTACGGCAGTTCCACTTCCAGAAAAGTTTCTTCGTCATAGCTTGCTGGTAGGTTCCTGCTGTATTTTCTGCTCTCTTTGATATATAAATGCTTGGAACAATTTGCATGTATTTACATTCAGAAATGTATTCTAATTTCTGAAATAATACTGTTACAGACAAAGCAAATATATTGCCTGTTTCCAGATGCTGGAACTTACTGTTAGGATTAGTTTATTCCATACAGTTAGAAACCTGTATTACTTTTCTCAAATAATTCCATAGTCTATTTTGTGCAATTTGAATTTATAAAGGGACAAACTTTATTTCCGCATAGCATTTGACGTTGTTGATTCCACAAGCTACCGCTGCAATAGTATTGCGATAATCATTACTGGCAATTACGGTTGTAAATGGCTCAAGAGTGGTCGCATTTCTGTTTAGAAAATGAAGTGCTGTACTGTGATCATAAAATGCATTACTCTGATGTTGCTTTCTTAAAAATTAGCAAAACTGGGACCAAATGTGTAGGAAGAAAAGCATGACCAGTAGAGAGATATGGTGAGAAGTTACTTGATGGACCGTTAACACAGCTTGCAGCAGAAATATTTTATTTGCATAGACTAAGCCATAATTCTTGAAACCATTTTGTATATTACTCCCTTCATCCCATAATTTTTATTCTATCTTCCTTTTTATCCATCCTAAATTGTTGTTAAAATTTACTATTTTACCCTTATTATGTTTCATTATCAACAAATATAATAGTATAATCAACTTTAATCTTTCAAGAAAACTCTATTTAATCAAATATTTAATTATATTTGACTAATTTAAAAAACAAATTAATATGAATCATTTACTTTTAACAGATACTATTAACAGAAGGGTATATTAAAAAAAAAAAGAAATCAAAACTTATATTTTAATTATATTAACTAAATTTTCTTAGTTCGTGTACAAATCAAACTAGGACAAAGATTACGGATCGTATGGAATATATATATACACACAAAAAAGCTCCTAGGCATGTGATTGCCTTGTTTATTTACGAGTGAGGGATTTTGTTAACCATTAAATGCATTATTCTATTGGGGTGGGGGAACATACATCAGGCATCTAATGCAACTTGGAGTTGAATTGCCAATATTCCAATTCATCCAACAAAGATAAAAAGGTTATCTTGGGAGGGAATAATTTTCAATTTCAATACCAAACAGAACAAATAGTTTCAAGCAAAGCTCCTGCCCAATTCATCAAATTGATATAAAAAATAAACACCCAATTTGTGAAATCATAGAAAAGAAACCAAAATGGCAGTCAGATTGATTGAACTCTGGTATGAAACATCTTCCTTAAATAATAATATAAACCATCCATAGGATTTTAGAACTATCAACATCAAGCTGGAAAAGATATGGTCATCACACATACCTTTATTTATCTGAAATCCACAGAAGCCGGTAAAATCAAAATATTTAAATATATATTCCATCCTGCCGACACACAAGTTTGCTCGATCGAGAAATGAGCAGCTCCTGTTCCCTTCCCATCTCCTTCATTACAAGCCTTATGAGTCTTGATTACAAAGCTAAAATACCATCTTAATAAAAGTTTGTTGTACATATTCATAGTAGATAAAATTCTCTATCAGCAAACATAAATAGATTGTTTCACCATCAGCTATGGCTAATGCTATAGCATCATTTTTAATTCTTAGGACCAATATCCTTAAGAGCACAGATCTGCTCCTCTCCCATTGCAGACATAACAGTCACCACAAGGTCCTTCCCCTCAGCAAACCCATCTTTAATCTATATAGAAACAAGATAACAATTTTCAGTTTTCAGACAACTTAACCAACATGTTTATATGGAGATAAAGACACTACTAGTTGGCATTGTTATTGCTAATAGGAGACTTTTGTTCAAAAAGTCGGAAGGAAATCTGTTGGACCAGCTTTTCTTTCACTTTTGTCACCTTAAAGCTGATTGAGGAAAAAGTAGCAAATATGAGCCAGTTTTAAAATCAGTTTTAGATTTGCACAAGTCATATTGCAAAATCTGTGCCCAAGCAAAGTAAGAAAGGTACTAAAGCAAGCACTTTGAAAGGAATGCATGTGTTATACCTGGCTAAGCAGATTTTCATCGGTGGGAAGCCTCAGATCATCTTTGGTGTTTCCATTTTCAGTCAAAAGACTCACCTACAGGAGATCAAACCATTGTTAGTTAACCTCCCGTCTTATGAAACATTCTCTGTCTATTAAAATTATTGTTCATTGACCCTGCTAAAACAGAGAGCAATATGTAATTTGCATGAGAATTTACATAAAGTTTATAAACTTTAGAGACATTACTAAGTGATTCACATCTTTTTGCAGTCCCCTGTGAAATATTTTTTGGCAAGGAAAAGACTCCCCTGTGAAATCTAAACTATGCTTATTATATGAGAAGAATCAATCACACGGAAGATTGCATAGTCTACACTATTCATATTAAAAGTTCACATGGTAGAAAGACATCAAAGGAGGAACAATCATAAATAAAGAACAGGTAATTTGGTATAGATGAAGTAATGATGAAGCTGTAACAGCATTTCCTCAAACGGTTATCTGAAACTATGCAATTAAATGAACTCACAAAGCCATCTTCAGAGATATCAATCAGCTGATAATCAGTACGATTCACATGAGGAACCTGTGAAAAAAGCAAATGAATCAATAAAAGACCAACCAACCAAGTAATTTATTGTGAAATCATATTCATGATAAATGAACTAAGTAATTAATGGCATTACATCACAATTGTGGGATGAAGGAACAATATCTTCAAGCTTTTTTCCATTGAATATATCAATTCCCACAAAGTGGCACTTGGCGTGTCCATGTTTCCCTGTCTTTGAGGTAGAGACCTCCACAACCTATTCTCATACAAAGCAAGACAAGTAAACGAAAAAAGTTATGATTTATAAATTACAAAGATTTAAAAACTGAAACTGCAATAGCATCAGACTTCATGGCTACTACTGTGCCATCATGTGAACCTACTACCCATAAACGTATTTCTCTAAGTAGAGATTTGGCCGTGAAAATTTTAAATGAACAACCTTTTGTTATATAATTTACATAATACTATGTGAAATGACAAATTCCAGTATGTTCAAAACTATATATTAGAAGTGGATGCAGAAGGGCACAGATGAGATAACACCATTTATATGGAAATTTCAAAAAGGTGCTGCATTTCATACCTCCATACAACACGATAACATTCAAATCCATGCTTGGTTATGCAGGAGGCCATAATCTATATCCGGAATGATAAAACAAAAAAAGAGTAATATTTGCTCATGGGATCTTCCAAGAGCACATCAATCATGATTTTATATATATATTACATTTGGTCTCAGTTTCCTAATGTCAAACAAAAGAGGACCTGTGAATATCTCACATAACACATGCACCATGTGAACCTCAAAACTTTATCAGAGATGCAAAATTATAAATAGGAAATCCCAAGTAAATTCTATGGTATCTAGAAACTATCACTAAAATTGTCTAAAAACATACAATAAAGGAAAAGACTTCATATATACAGAGCCCCAAAATAATAACACATCTCAGCATATGACAACAATCAAAATTACTATCTCTTTTCTTATATCCACAACAATACAGATTGAACCCACCAATCTAAAAAGGAAAAAAAAAATACAAAATCCACACGCACTAGTGAATTAAGAAAAGGAAAAAAAAAAAAAAAAAGAAACAGAACACTTGAGATCTGGTAAAAATAACACATACCCATATGCAATACTGAAAAACATACAAAAAAATGAATTTAGAGAAATGAAATTGGAGAGAAAAATTACCTTGCAGGGACGATTCTTGATAACTATGTAGCCATTTTTGCGGATAGTACCAGCTTGCTGAGGGAAAGTCTTTGATGCTCCAGCATCAGCTTTGGAATCGAAGTGATGTTCTTCATCTGACATTTTTGTTTTTCTGGCAGTGTTTGGCTTTCTGTATTATATTGACTTTTTTTTCTCTGTATAGAAGAGGACGACTTGTTCACCACCTCTTATGCAAATGAGACAGAAAGCTTCTTGGGTTGGGAGGATGAATGATCATCTCCCCTAACCCTGGTTAATCACATCAAACATCTTGGCCGTTGATTCCACTGGAACCCACATTTGGTGGCTTTGATTCATTTCTACAGTTTAGCTCTTTTCCTTTATCCACATTTTGTTTAAAAAAGAAAAAGAAAAATTAATTTGTAGAACATTATTGTAAGATGCTTTTGGGCCCACATAAATATTACGCTCTTGTAAAGCTGATGAATTTCTATTTTTATGCAAGTTAAAAAAAATTACTAATTTTTTTAGTTCAGATTAAGAAAAATTAACTAATTATAAAAATTTTATTTGTTGCTGTGACAAAATAACAGATAAGACTATAAAAATATATTTTTTAATGCAAAGAATGAGCATGTATTCATGGAATATATAATGATATGTAGGAATAGGATCATGCAACTTTGACCACAAAAAGCATCAGATGCCTCTCTTAAATTATAAAGTTGGTGGAATAACACCTTTAGAAATTTTTGAAAGCCTAATAGTCAAATCTATTTTATTTTATTTATTTTATCAACTATAACCTAATTTGGTACTAATATATCTATATTTGTGAGTATATATATATTCAAACTTGAGTGAACCTAATTACGTACTAAATATATATATAACATATATAGTATATATATATATATATATTATATATATTTATAATTATCAATTGCCATTCAGCGTTCAAAAAAAAACATTAATATCATTCCACCTATACCTAGTGTTAAAATAAACTTTCCTCTTCAGTATGAGTTTTCAATAATATAAATATTTAAAATTAATAGAGATTTAAACAGTATTATATAGATATAATAAAATTATGTTTAATATATATTTGAAATGATATATAATTATCAATTGCATTTCAGGTCAAAAAAAAAAAAACATTAATTTCATTCCCTTCCTAGTTAAAAAAAACTTCTCTTCAGTATAGTTTTCATAATATAAAATTTAAAATTAATAAATTTAAACAGTATTTTAAATGGTTTAAATTTATGGTTTATATTTTTGAAATGAAATAAAAAGATTTAAAAATATTTATTGGTGAATATTCTTGAACTCCCAGATATATATTGCCAGCCCACTAAGAACTGGACTAACTACAACATCGGCCCGTAGAGCCAGTGGACCGAAATAAAACCCATGCCATAATTATATATTTTTTTTTTAATTCATTGGACCGAAGTAACACGGTATACCACACCTAATTAATCTACCGTCATTATAAATTAGTGCTTAAGATATCATAATTAGAAATAATTTTGATAAATATGCTTAGAAACCAATAATGAAAACATCCTTATCACTTCCCAAATTAGTAAAATCCATTGCCATAAAGGGCTATTGCGAATAGTAAAATCTTCAACTCAAAGGAAATAAAATTTCAATACATAATACAGAAATATTATATATGTTTATGCATACCAAAATTAATGAGATATCAGAAAATAAATCATTTTTCTAAATTGTATATATTTGCGTATCATAGTTTAAAATATGTAAGTTGTTAGTTTAATAAAAAAAATTTCTTAATTTTTAATTTTTAAGAGATGATTTTAACATCTAAAAATAAAAAGGGTAATCATGAGAAAAAGCTTGAAGGGGATGCATTTGTCTTTTTCTTTTTTCCCCTTATTTCCATGGGTGGTTGATGATGACATTTGTTGTAAGAATTATAATTGAATTCAGACAAAAAGTTATTTAAAGACGAGGTATGGCCATGAATGTGATGATTGTGGTTGACAACTGATTATTCCCACTAAATAATCATAATCATATCCAATTGTTGTTTCAAAGAGAGTGGAATTTTTTTGCATGCAAACATGATTGTTCTTTATTTATTTTTTTAATACCACTAAACCATAGAGTGTAGAAAAGAAATGTTGAGTTAGAATTGTAAATGAGCTTAGCCGTTTATAAACTATTCGAGGTTCGATTATATAAAAGCTCATATAAGCTTGTTCAATAAGTTTATCGAGCTGAACATTCAATAAACGAATGAAGGTTGAACTTAATTTTACTAAATCTGCTTTCGAGCTAGCTTTTTAACTCAATAAATCAATATTAATTAAACATATGTCAAGTAACACTTTGATCAATGTATCTTTTGGTTTATTGAGTTATTGATTAAGCTCAAAATTTACCAAAAACCAATCATTCAATCCCTTTTATTGTTTAAATTCTAAATTATAATTTATTTGGCTAATGTGATTATAATCAAAATGTTTTAGTCCGCTTTGGTTTGGGTTAACCGATATGTATATGGAACCCAGAACAATAATGGTGATCCCAGCTACCACAGAACCAACCCAGGACCACCACATCCTTAACTGCAATGCACAAGAACAGGCAACTACCTCTAGATGAGATTCAAGCTATAACTACTAACAAATGACAATAAATAATGAACCTTTTTGGCTTTTGCTCCAATGCTTCAGAGGAAAAACACACATCCTATAGCTGAAAGCTTCATACATGTCTCAAAATCCTGCTATTAATACAAAGACAGAGCTAAATGGGATAATACTGATATTATATGGATACTTGGAGAAGAGAACTGGCTTTCAACGATTAAACTCTCTCCATGTGTATAAATTAAACTTCTACGCTGCCAATAAAAGAAAAGGTAAATGTCAAAAACAGATCTTCAAGTACTACTGTACAATCAATCCCTCTCAATGGCAGCACAGAAAGAACTCAATACAAAGAACAGCAAAAAATACATCAAAAAAGAAGGCATATGATATAATTAATTTAGCTTGCATTTCATTATATTTATGCTTATCATTGATGAACTAGTGCCGGTTCAATATCTTTAAGAAGACCAACTATCTGCTGCATGCTTGGTCGTTTCGAGGGAATGTCTGCTGTGCAAAGATAACCAATCTTGAGAGACTCCTCCATTTCATGTTCCGGTCCAGTGTCACGAATTTTTGGATCAATAGTTCTTGATCCTTGGCTCTTCCTTATCATTCCCCTAACCCAACTCACTAAAGTTCCTTCTTTCGCTTCGGGATAATCATCTCCAACTGGCTTTTTTCCGGTAATTAGCTCAAACAAAACAATTCCAAAGCAATAGACATCAGACTTTGGTGTTGGGACATTGTTATCTGGATCAGAAAACTCTGGAGGAACATAACCAGGCAAGCCACGAGCAACCTCCTCATCTAAACCATTGCCAAAGACCTTGGCCAGTCCAAAATCAGATAATCTTGGTTCCAGATTGTAATCCAGGTAAACACTACTAGCTTTGACATCTCTATGAGTAAGTGGAGGTGAGCAACCATGATGGAGAAATGCTAACGCACGAGCAGTGCCAAGTGCAATTTTGTGCCGGAATCTCCAAGTTGTTAGTAACCCTTCAGAGCCAACATTTTTAATGCCATTATTATCATCTTCTTCCCATGTGTCTGTACTCCAATCTTCAGTAGTTTGGACACCAAGGGGCAAGTCATGAAGTAAATTCTGCAAGTTCCCATTCTCCATATAATCATAGATTGCAATTCTTTGATCTCCAGCTATGCAATACCCGGTCAATGGAACAAGATTCGGATGCTTAATTCGTCCAAGATACTCAAGCTCTCTTGCAGCTTCCTCGTCTGTTAATGTAGACCCATGAACTAAAACTTTTACAGCTACATGAATTCCACCAGGTAGAAATCCTCTGTAAACAGGTCCAAATTTCCCTTCGGCCAAAAGGGTGCCTCGGTCAAAACTTGAAGTTGCAGATAAGAGGTCAGCAAAAGTGATATTCAATAATGGCTTCTCAAAAATCACTACAGGGACTGAATTTGCTTGCTTAACATCAGCAATCCACGTTGTTGAATCAGTCTGGAATGAAAATGGGCCTGAAATATTTTGTTCTTCTTTATATGAGTTTTGTTTCACTGCCCACCTACTAGATTTCCTCCTGCAACCAATAGCTAGAAATAGCAGCCCAGCGAGCAAGCAAACCATCGAGAGAGTTAAGGCAAGAGCAAGTTTTAATCCCTTGTGTTTTGTAGCCTTTCTTCTGAACAGGGCTGGATTTGCAGCAATTGGGCAACTGTTTAATGATCCATAGAAGTGTGTTTGGAGGGTTTCAGGGGAAAATTCAGAAGCACAAAGGGTTAAGTTGTTGTAGGAAAAGTTGAAACTTTGCATAAATTGGAGTTTTTCTAGAAGGGACAATGGGATTTCTCCACTCAAATTGTTATGTGAAACATCAACAACTTGGAGGCTTTTGATAGGTAATAAAGGAATTTGGCCACTAAGATGATTATCAGATAAATCAAGTGAATGCAACTTACTCAATTGTGCAACTTCACTAGGAATATTGCCAATGAGACTAATTTTAGACAAATTTAAATATTCTAATTTCCAAAGCATATCAATTCTTGGAAATTCCTGCCTGGAAAATCTATTGAATGCAAGATTAAGGTATTTGAGATTCTGAGCTTGATTCAAATTAGGGAAAATATCACCACTAAGTTGATTCTCTGATAAGTCCAAATACATCAAGTGAGACCAATTATAGTTAGAATTGAATTGTACCTGAGAAACGTGGCCTTGAAACTGGTTCTTGCTCAGGTCCATCACCTCCAACATTTCCAAAAACACCCCCATAACAGAACCATGAAACAGATTCCCAGAGATATTGAGACTAGTAAGGGATTTCATTTCTGAAAAATCTGAATCCCTCCCTTTAATACCATTTCTTGCAAGATTTAAGGTTTTTAGCTTAGGAAATGCAGCACCAAAACCATCTGGTAAGGAACCATCAAGCTTATTCAAGGAAAGATCAATGAGAGTCAGTGAACGGCAGTTTAGAATTTCCAATGGAACACTCCCTTGAAACCCATTTTGATCCATCTTTAGAATTTTCAACCTAGAAAGTGAACTTATTGCTGCAGGAATTTCACCACTGAAATTATTGCATGATAGATCAAATGTTTCAAGCTGTCCGAAATTGCCAATGTTGTTGGTGAGGGGACCAGAAATCTGGTTTAGAGAGAGATTTAGGGTTTTGAGAGTGCCCAAACTCCACAAATCCGAAGGCAAAGCAGTGATTTTGTTGTTGCTAATATCTAAAATTTGAAGCTTCGTTAACTTGCCAATGGTGGTATCAGGAATAGAACCAGAAAGGCCATAACCAGAAGCTACTAACTCAATAACATTTCCTTGACCATCACAATACACCACCGGCCATGAACAAACTGGAGCAGAGAAGTTGTAGACTGAGGAAGAGGAGAAACCCATCTTTTTCAAAAACTCAGATACAAAGAAAGCATCTGTATTGGGTTGTTGACAAGGTAAAAGCTTGAAGAACATTGAAAAAACCAAAATAGAACCAAAGAAACCAAAACCCATTTGGAATCAGTGCCTTAAACAAACAACAGAACAACAAAATTAAACCAAAAACCCCAATCCCACTTTAAAATCTTCTCTCCTAATGCTTTAGAAAACTAAATGCTCATGGGCCCCCGTCTCAGACAATACTTTCAGGCTCTGCAACTCCATTAAATCAATATGCAAAATGATTTTGGGGTTTAATGTAAAAAAAAAAAAAACAGTCGGGTCTAATAGCTCGCTTAAACTACTAGTTTTGCTACAAAATTTGTGGAGTTATTGTATTGCTGTTTGTCAGTGAGAACCCAACAAATAGAAAACTGTTATTGAGAAAACAACTCGGTATTTAAGGTCTAATGAAGGTTTTGCAGTGTCAAGATGGAATGTGAACATACCTTGTCTGGTTTTGCGAGTCAGTGAAAGCCAACAAAACAAACAAAAAACACTGACCCAAGTCAGGAAACACTTTTTTCTTCGTATAGAACATGAAAAGCTCAAGACTTTCTGCTATACACCAATTTAAAAATTAAAAAAGAAAAAAAAAAAAGTAGAACGGTTCCACTAACAGAAACCACACACAGAGAGTTAAAAAGAGTTAGAGAGGGAGAGACACAGAGACAAGGATATATGGAAAAAAAAAAAAAAAAAAAAAAGAAACCACACACAGAGATGTTAAAAGAGTTGAGAGGGAGAGACACAGAGACAAAAGGATATATGGAAAAAAAAAAAAAAAAAATGAAGATTTGAAGCTGAAAAAAAAAAAAAAAAAAAATGAAAGATTGAAGCTTTAAGAGTGGACAGATACAGAAGCTGGGTTCATAAATGAGAAAGAAATTAATAGAAAAAAAAAAAAAATCAATTAGGTTGTTGAATTTATCAGTGCTTGTTGGTGGTGGGTATTCAATGCTTCTTCATTGGTGATAATCATTCCTCTACTCTACTAATGGAAGCTTTTTGCTCTCTCCTGTTAAATGTAATAACAATGAATCAATTTTCATAGAGATGAAAATTGAACTAAAGCTTTGCTTTACAGTATTGCTACTAGACTAGACTTTCTTTAGTTGACACACGTAATTGTCTAATTGATGGAGCCAAATTTGTTTATCCTTTTTAATATTTTATATATAAAATATGATATTAGCAAGAGGAAATAACTTTTTTTGTTCACTTTTTGGTTTTCCTTTTTCAAAAATTGTACCTTTCCTTGAAAAAAAAGGAACCTAAAAAGCCCACTTTTGTTAATTTTTTATTCCCATTGACTAGAATTTCCAACAAGGTAAACCAATTGGTTGGTTGCACCATTTTTACATGGCTCATTGCTGCAATTTCTCAACTAATATAACATACTTCTATTAGATAAAAACTTGTATATTTAATATTTCTAATAAGATACTATAAAGGTAAAAACTTAAAAAATAACAAAATTTAAAATATTATGATTGAACATTTTACAAATAAATTCAATAGTAGTATTTTATCTTGTAGAATTTATATTTTTCTCCTATTTTTCCCTTTTCATTTTGGACCACTCAGTAATTCAGTATGGCCAGAGATAACAAAGCAACAAAGGAAGTTAACCTTTCACAAGATTTAGGAAATATGCTACAAGGTTCCAATACACATAAATATAAAGGGAAAAAACCAGAATATGAATATATTCAAAAGAAAAAAAAAATTCCTTTTGGTTATTTCTTTTATTATGGTAAAATATATTTTATTCCTTTCTATCTTATTGTCAACCACTAGAATTCTTAGTCTTTTTTAATTTTTATCGAAAAGGAAAAAATCTTCCCTCCCGTATGGCATACATAAGCACTCTAATTTAACCTTTTCAAAGTCATTTCTAACAATTTTTTAAAATCTATCTATGTAAGGATTAGTTGATTTAACTTGTAGAAGATTTCTTTTTTTATTTTTATTTTGTGGGTATATGATGATGATTAATTTCATCATATTCCAATAAGCAATTAAGCATTTCACCAATTAGGAAGTTGTATTTTGTTGACTTTACCTAATTGGAAAAGTTTACTTCCCATTTCATTTTCTTGAAGACTTTAACAAAATTAGGAAGGTAAAAACTATAGTTGTATCGTAGTCCAAATGCCTTCTTTTCTTGACTTTAGGCTTTTTTATATTTTATTTATATAACACTAAATGTATTTTTATGTTATTCAGTAATATAGTATTTTTAAACTAGTTTTTAAAGGTTGAGGTAGTATTTTATAAAAAATTAACTCATATAATGTTTAGCTTTTAGCATTTTATGAAACGTTATTCAAGCAACTAACAACTAAACATTACTCAAACAGCTATTAAAACAACTAATTTTGCTGAAAATACCTTTGATATGTTTGAATGCAAGTTGTAGTCTCAAATAAATTATAAATCTTTGCCTTCTCCATGAAACAACAATAGTACTAATAATATTAAAATTGCACCAATTAAATCCAAAATTGAGGCCATCATATAGATTTAGGGTTTCACATTAACAAGGTTCTAGATTGAGCTGGTTTGGACCCCACAGAAGCTATGGGTTATTAGATTAATGATTAGTCTTTGAATTCTACTAATTATAACAAAACACACCACCTAGATCTCTCTCTCTCTCTTATAATGTGTTTATTAAAGAAAGAAACCCAATATTACTATTTTAGTAGTAAAATGTTTGAACTGCCCATATTATATGCAAGATAAAATGTCATTTCCAAGGGTAAAATAGTCTTTTAAACGCTAAGAAAGGGAAATTTGAATTGAGTCCAACAATCAAAGCACAAGGGTGGAAGAAGCAATCTTAATGATTTGCTTTGATTGATGATAAATAAATGTATAATATATAATTTTAGAAGGAGTAAAATGAAATCAACCCACATTATATATACTATTATTATTATTATTTATTATCCTTCCAAAACATTATTAATTAATGTATCTATCTATTTTAATTCTTATGTCATAATCATATGCCAGCAAACTTTTCTTCAAAGGATTCATGTGGACTCTTTTTTTTCAGTATTTATTAGATATATTTTTTTTTTTAGATCAGGAATCTTTTTATTCATATTAAAAAAATGCATTTTGATATAAAATTAAAAACATAAAAGAAGTACATTAAGAAATACCAAAAAAAAAAAAAAAAAAAAAAATATAAAATTAAAAAACATAAAGAAGTACATAAGAAATTACCAAAAAAAAAAAAAAAAAAAAAAAAAAGGACTCAAAATGTCTTTCAATAATCTCCAATCTTATAGATAAATATAAGTATTTTGCAAACAGGCGAAAACAGATATTAACAATAAATTCGAAATTGAAAATCTTGAACTCCCAAAAATTAAAAAATATAAGAGAAAATTAATAAAATAAAAAAGTTAAAATTTATATCTAAAAAGACAAAAAAAAAAAAAAAAAAAAAAAAAAAGACTCAAATTTCTTTCAATAATCTCCAATCTTATAGATTAAATATAAGTATTGGCAACAGGCGAAAACATGATATTAACAATAAATTCGAAATTGAAAATTTGAACTCCAAAAATTAAAAAATATAAGAGAAAATTAATAAAATAAAAGTAAATTTATATCTAAAAAGACAAAAATTAACATTTCTAAAAATATATTTGTTCACATATTACACATACTTTCTACCCAATACAAAGAATGAGAAAGTTTTGAAGGAGCAAAATAGAAACATGTCTTATCTTTGTTTTTCGTGTGTATTCTTTGAATAAAAAATATTTTCAGTGAATAAAAAAATTAAATAAAAATTTAAAAAATTAAAAAGAAAGAATTAAAAATGTTGCCTTTTTTTTTTTTTTTAAAGACAATAAAAAATATGTTGTGGAGGTTCCCATGTGTGTATGTTTTTGAAGTATTAATGTAAGAGCAAAAGCTTGAGTTTGATGTTTCCATGGATGTTGTTGCGTTGAAGTTAATGTTTTTTTTATATTATATATTAATTTGGTTGTTTGTTTCTGAAGGATGTCAGATTCCATAGTTGAATGAGTTCGAGCCCTGTGCATTTATCCAGTTAAAATTCCATTATTTTTCTCTTGGTCAATTTTTTAATAATCAATTTCTATTATTAAATTTTATTGTGAAATTTTTAATCAATGGCCTCCTATTATTGCGGTCTCTTGGGCTGAGCAGATTTCGGTTTTTAGACAAAAAAAATCAACTAAATTGAACCAAATTGCCCGTTTTTCTCACAAAAACGTTGAATTCTCAGTTTAATGAGTGAATCAAAGTTTGTTTTGGTTCGGTACTAGTATTCCTTTCAAGAATATCAAACGGTTACGCTCAAGACCAACTCAACCCAGCCCGAAAAGCATGAAGAAACCATCAAACCAACCGAATTGAGCCGATGCAATTTTAGCCTCTAATTCAGTCCGAGTCAATTTTAAATTTTGAAGTTTAGTTCGGTTGTGAACCGAACAGACACTTTACACACTTGTAGGCGTTGGTCTCAGTATAATATTCGGCTTTCAGCAGAGACTTAGATAAATTAGTGTTTTTTTTTAATTCGTTGGAGGTGAAATAAATCAAAATAATATAATGAGTTAATATAAAATATTTAATTTTTTTATTTGAAATATAACCACTCATATCTAAAAGTCCATTGGATTCTAATAAATTTGGCTCGAGTATTGCATGACCTATATAGAAGGCGACTCTCTCAGCATGATAATTTTCATACCCAAAGTTGAAACTCGAGACCTTTAATCAAGAGAAATGAGTCTCAATCACTCCATTCTAACCAATATTGCTTTTCAATTTTTTTTATTAATTCTCACTAATTTGATAAAAGTCTCAAATGGAAGAGGTATAAACTCGAAACCCTTTAGGTACATTCGATAACAGCTTTAAAGTTTGAAGTTAATTGAGCTCTGAAGCTCAACCAGAATTTGCAATCCTACAAACAGATAAACTAGAATTTAAGCTGGCATAAGTAGGTTCTCAATGAAGACAACAAAATATACATGATCCTTGGAGCTGGGAATAGAAGAGTTTTGTAAAATTAAAGGGTACGTTGGATTGAAAAATAATTATTGTATGTAAGTTAGAAGTAAAGGTTTGTTTGAAAAGGGCATGCATGCGTGATGATTGCTACAATGGATGGTATCTACAAATTACACAATCAGAAAGAAAAGAACTGCAGATATTGCCTATCATAACAATCATCACAACACAACCACTTGAGTCCACCCAGTTTTTAAAGCTAAAAACCTATAGATGATTAAAAAAAAAAAAAACCGATTTTGAACTAAAACTGAACTCTCCATTTTAACCTACTGTCTAGTCCTGATTCCACTTTTATAAGAACTGGAATTGATAAAAGCAATTCAGTTTCAGTTCTAATTCAATTCTTACTAATCTCACACGAGTTACAATTTTTGGCAGGCGTGAGCACATGGCCGGTATGGTTCAAACCAAACCAAAGCAATGCCAAAAATGCAAACCAAAGTTTTTGGACTACAAACTGAGCCAAACCAATATTGACATCTAAACCAAACCGACTTGAATCAAAGCAATCTCTTCGTTTGATCAGTTTTTGACGTAATTGTAAACCCAACCGATGAGTTTTCTATGCAACCGACTCAAACCAAAATAATTAGTTCAATTCAAACGGATTAAGCTGACAAACCAAACCTCCCTTTAATGGCTAACCAAACCAAAATGGGTCGGTTCAGTGGTTTTGCACACCCCTAGTTTTTGGTTCAATTTCAGTTAAGAACCAACCTTGGCTCATAGCCATAGTGACCGACACAATTCATCGCAACAGAGGCGAAACTTTAAATTATAACTTTGACAATACGTCAAATGAATCATAATAGAATGTTCTTCAATTAGTTAGCAATGAAGCAGAATAGCACTACATTCCTCAACAGGAAATGCTTTTTCATCTTGGTCTTCTAACATCATATATTTGGACCTAAAAGTCTTTCATCCCAGCACCCTCCTCCCTCTCATTCCGTTTCTAATTCTTCCCTTTCAATAACTATAAATAAAAGAAAACAAAAATTACAAAACTTGATGATAACACAGCAATAATTGCTACATACACAATATAACAGCATGTCGACAAATCATGTTGCTCCACTTCGACACAAACTAGTTCATATCCTGAATGGTTTGTTTCCGGAGCTAGATCGATCCATCTTAGCCTTCTTAAATTCTAATTTTCTGCTTGCAATTTCTTGGAAAGGATTTGGCCCGGTAAAGTCGTGCTTATTTTGCCTCACCTTCTTTCTCTTGCCTCGATCATACTCTTCATCCCTGTGGAAGATTAAACAATCATCATGCAGATAAAAAAAAACGCTAATTCCAGCAAACAACTTCACACTTAATAGTCAGATCATTTTGTCAGGGGATTTATGAATCATATCCACTCTCTGCTTGCGTTTTTAACAGGCTCCGAAACTTGATGAAACACATCTAAATGCCAAGGTCAAGGATCAAGGGTAAAGTTGACTGATTGAAATAGGGTAGACATTAGGAAAAATCATATAATCAAGACTGGAAGAATACCAGTCCACTTTAATCTGGATATTTTGCAGAAAGAAATGAAGATGACATAAACTATTAGACCATAAATAATAATAAGGACTCACTTTCCCAAGCAAGAAAATACTACAAAAATTTCCTAAATTATAAATATAAACAAAATTTACAAAAAGAAAACACAACTAAATTTAATTAGACAGGAACAATTTCTATACTGGTCCATTTGGATAGGTATGCATTTGGAATGCAGGTGGATTTCTTATTCAAATTAAAAACAATAAAAGAAAAGTGAAGCGAAGTCAGGTTTCTACTTCAAATGATAGAAATCCACCTGGTGCAAATTCAAATAGCTTTTGATTTCAAATGATTTTATATCCATATGGCCCTCTCTTATCCAATCGCTACACTACCGCTTGAAGAAGAAATCCACGAAATCCACGACAAGTGAATCAGATAGGTACATCCGCCAAATTTTTACAGCGGTTTCTCATCAGGATTAAGTTGATTTTCCATATTGAAATTAAGTTGACTGATGGTAATTTATACACCAACTCAAAACCATTGTGCAAGCACATTCTTTTCCACATTTAAAAGAACGTAAAGCCAAAATAAAGAGCAAGACACATAAATAAGATATGTAAATACTGCGCAAGCAAATTGAGAGAGAGAGAGAGATTCCAACTCACCACTCATCTGGCACGTAACCAATGTGGATATTTTCAATGCTACTTGATTCCACAATCTGAGATGTAGGCCACACTATCCCGTCCCAACATGCAACTGCAATAAACAAGATAAGGCCCATGAACAATATTCACCATGTCCAACTGATAATAAGAAGCACAAGATTTGTTACTCCTTTATCACATTTTAATTTTTTATCTCTTTACTGTTTCCCTAGTTTTATAGAGGATTAGGCATTGCAGAAAAGATAGTTGCCTAGAGTTTTCTAAGCAACAATTTCATTGCAAGGCTTTCTGTCCTTTGCAGGAAGGTGCTAACCTTGATTATCATCCAACCATGAAAAAATAAAATTCACCCCATATGTCAATTGCATGCATTTGAAAGAATATTTCCGCTTCATTTATTCTGAATAATATGTTTTACTTTCATCCATTCCACACGGTAGGCTCACACCCCACCATCATCAAAGGCCAAAACCTAAGTAGGTTGTTTGGTGCATGGGAAAAATATACGTGTAGGGCCCATAAGTAGTCATTGGCACATCTGGTTAACCTCACATACAAGTTCCACAAAAAGTTCAGAGTGGAATTGATAAAAAGTTGAGGCAGCCAGTATAAATATATCTGGATAAAGTGGCAAATGCAACCAATCTCTTCATCTGGAATTATTTCTGCCAAAATATAAGGAGAACAAACTTCTAGAAAAACAGCCTAAGACAGATATGATCTGAAACTAACCAATGGTAAGAAGCAAATGTGTATAATAAGAGACCAAATATGAACAGTCAGAAAATATCTGGATGATATTTAAGATAAGTACTCACCAGTTGTCTCTTCCATGCCTCGTGTAAGCATATACATCCCATTATCTACCGCGTCCTTTTTGTTACTTTCTGTTCGATCAAGTACACTTGAATCACGTTGGTTTGTTTCAGATGTTGAAAAAGAGCTCTTCTTTGACTCTCTATCCATTGCAACTGCATCACCATTCTGCTCATTTCTCTTCTCAAGTCTTTCATGCGCAGTATCCATCAGATAATTTCCTCTAGACTTGGAACGGGATTTAACCTTCTTCCTTTGAGATTTTGTAGAATCCGATGAAACTAACATGGATGCATTTGATGTAGACGGCCCAACCTCTGAAGAAAAGCAATTACTCTCCAGCAACTGTTCTTTAATAAGGTATTGGGTCTCTAAAGTGCAACGCTTGCTCTTTTTATGTTTTTTCTTTTTCCGTAGCCCCAAAGATGCTCTAAAGAATTTTTGTAGATGCATGTTTGGAATCCCGTGCTTCAAAAGTTTCTTTTTTAACTTCTGTTGAGGTGAGGAATCAGGAACTTTCTTCTGTAGAGATTCATTTGGTACGACTGATGCTGATGATGACTGAACAATCTCATTCCCAATTTGTTCAACACTATCACCAGCCTGATCACCAAATGAATTTCCAGCAGCACTACTACTGGCAATGCATTCACCCTGAAAAAGGAAGAGGAAAAGGTCAAGACTTGACCTAATTATGATTATAAGGCATGAAAAAGAATTCAGATGTGAGTTCACCTGACCACTTTCACAACTAGGTTTGTTTGGCGATTTTACATAGTCTATCTTATTCAACATTTTTTCACCAGAATCCACAGATAGAGACAGTATTGGAACTTCCATTGTTCCCAGATTTAAGAGCTTCTGAATGGAAACGTGAATTTACAAGTTAGATCACAGGTGGAACAACAAAATGAGAAAACAAGAAAACAACATATTGTATGGCAATAAACATCCAGTTACTTTTTCTGAGGTATCATTTGTGCCAAGGTTTCCAGCCAGAGTGTTTTTGGATGCCTGAAGACAGTCACTTTTGGCTCCAGCTGTGACATTAGCATTATCAACTTTAGCAGTCTCACTGTTGCTGTTAATGGATGGTTCTGAAGGTGGCAAGGTTTCTAGCAGATCTGGTTTTAGAGAAACTACTTTTGATGGGTCCTTCAGCAATGGTGAACCAGAGGTTCCCGCACAAGGATTTTCTTTTGTCACTGTGCACTGTGAAACTGCTGGTCCATTTAATGCTTGGTTCTCATGGATCCCCTTGGATGTACCAGAATTTACTGAATCTTTTTTATAAACTGCATGGGTAGAACCTGCAGGAAGAACTCCATTAACAGTCAAACCATTATCTGCATTTTCCTTTGACAACTGCTTGAAAACCAAATTTGTAATGTTACTTCCAACAGATGGTTTCACATTTTCTTTTTTAACCACATCAACAGGCTTTCTTGTAGCAATATTTTTTCTATCACGGACATAAAATAGCATGTAAGCCTTCTGATCTAGAACCGTTTTCTCACTAACAGCGCGAACCTGATACATAAAAGTAATTTTAACTCATCAAATTATTCATTACAGAGAAGACAAGCACACAAAGAGCTGCTTCTAGGATCCCCGTACCTCATTGTCATTGAGGAGATACCAAATACCACTTGATGTGCGAACAAAACAGACATAGTGACCAGAATGGGTACTATGACCAAAATGTACCAGAACACCATACAGACTGTATTTCAAGTCTCCTTCCTGCCAAACAGAATAAA
The DNA here is from genome assembly GCF_014843425.1 of Jatropha curcas. The sequence goes on along the minus strand of NW_023590635.1, from coordinate 50,113 downwards.
CCCAAAAATAGTACACAAGCACATCCAAAAAATCAAATAGCAAGGATAGGAAAATATGAATGTTTAAACATCGAAAAGAACATAGCAGAGAAATCAACTCAGCTATTGGCAACAACAGCATGTCAATGACATAAAATACAGTGGTTCAGCATGCAACATTATATAGAGTACTAAAGCCATATATCCAGCATTTGAACCATTATCAAACCTTTTTTAAATTTTTATTTCAAGATTGCTATTTTCTTGCCTACCTGTATAGAAGAATCAGTTACAAGCCAATAACTTGGTGTAAATTTGTAAATTAAGTTAAACCAAGACTTTCTGATACTACCCACATATTAACACATAAAACTGCCAGGCTGATATCCTTTTGCGTCAACCAGAAGATACTACAGGGAAATAGGAAACACATGGAACTTCTGGATCAACTGATTTTATGCAGTATTTTTTGCCATTTATAAACAGCTTAGTGAAAGCCACTTTCAACCCCTGCCTCAAACTTTCTGATTGAATTCATAATCAATAATTTCTTCAAAGAAACAGTTTGCATAATATCCATATTGAGATATCCATATGGAAATAATTTTATTGAGAACTCCAATGACACTCTTTGTCATTTCAAATGTAAATAAGCAAATAACAAGATTTTTATAAAAAAAATGTGTTCAATCGTAATTTAGTCAAGAACATGATAAATAAAAAGCAAGATGAGGCCAAAATAAAAATAAGAACAGCTTAGCACTGATTAAGGCTCCATTTGGGATTGATTCTGGAGCTGGTTTTGAGAACTGTGTTCGACTTTGTCTTTTATATTTTTAGATTGCTTTAAGAAAACCATGGTTTGGGAAAAGCTACAAAATCTAGCTTCTGGCAGACCATGATTTGTCAATTGTCAAGCATTCGCTATTCCAAATGCAGTTCAATCATAGTGCCAGACAGGCACTAAGTTCAAAACTGACCTAATAATATGTGAGCTCAAGGATTTTAGGAAAATATGAGATGAAGTCACACAGAAGAACAATGACTTAAAACAATCACAAGTTTACTCACATAGGAACCGCTGACAAAAGGTTTCATGTCTAAAGAACGATCAAACAAAACTTTCTTGTCATATTTCCGTCCGGGATCATGTGCGTGGAAGCGCTTCAGATGGACAGTAAGCACATATGGAGCCTTGTGTACTGTAAGACGCTTTTTAGCCCTAACTTTCTGCTTGCATCTCTGGCACTGATAATGCTTCTCTCCTCCATCTAGCAGCTCCGCAGCAGTAAAGTTTCGAAGTGCGACAGGCAAAGTATCTGCCTTAACTATTTCAAGGCTTAAATCTAAAAATGGATCAAATTTGTTGGAGCAGTATGAACATTGTTGACATTCCACCTAAATAGGTAACCAAATAAAAAAGAAATTACTATACATTTAGATATTCTACTGGTACATTAACCCCATATATGTTGTAATTCTTCCAAGTTTAAGAGCCAATACCAGTAATCACTTCAGTAAAGAGAATATCTAACGAAAAGTATAATAAACTTGCATACAAATTACACAGCGTTTTTACATTAGGCCGCCCTTAGCAATGTCATTAATTCTTAATTTTTCTCTGGATGCAATTCAACACCTTAAACTTGCATTGCAAATGCATGCATATATCCATAAATTAATCAAGAGGTAAAAAGGCAGCAGAATGATTAAAAATGTTGACAAATCAAGCAAGAAAATTGCCTGACTCCGAAGGCGACCGCCAAAGATTTTGTGCACCAAACTCTTTTCATAAGCAGCAGGAGATTCACTCGGTACTCCCGAAGGTAAGCAGCACTTATGCATTGATTCCAACAAGTTTACCATGTACTCATGAGCATCCTCCTGCCTAGCATTTCTGAAGTTCCGTGATATGCCTAAATATGCAGTCAAGAATTACAGATATGGGAACGAGCTGAATGAGAGGCCAAAGCTTTATCATGGAAAAATTCAGAAGCCATTACTTATATTTCTCCGATAAAACAGTAGCAATGGAAAAAGCTCCTGAAGCAGTCCAACTATTGAATTTCATATTGCCACAGGGAACTCTGTTAACTACCAAGTTTGTATACTTAAGACCAGCATCATACAAATGAAGGAATATTGCATAGCAACAGAATTAAACATCAGCTAAAAGAAGAAAATAAAGGAAAAAAATAACAGCAAGAAATGCAGGGAAAGGGCAGTGACTATTACAGAATTCATTTTTCAACTACTCAGTTCAATAAAAAATGCTGCCACAAATTTAGCTAACACATTGCAGATATCTAGTATAACACAGAGAAAATGCCAAAAGGATACACCGCAAGTTAGAGACGAGATCCTTGGGTACTAGTGATCTCCCTGTTGATTGTAGAGCACGGCTAACATGTTTCTGGATCGCACACAGTGCACAAAAACCAGCAATATGGCCTTCAAAAATTGATCAAACAAAAAGGTTAGAAATATGCCCAACCTCATCCAAACTTGCATGAGAATGCACAAGGAATAATGTGAGCATGGAAAACAAAATCGTAAAATCTAGAACGGAATATGATACAGATATAAAACGTAGAAAAGTGGAGCATATTTTTCCATATTAAAAATGCAAATATATGTCAAAGATAATAAATTACCACATACGATAGCTTGAATTTACAATTTCTCCCTCAGCAAGGCACATCCAACGTTCCTTGCTTTTTTGCACTAGAAAAGATCTAGCAGCTGAGAAATTTTTAGTTTATTACTTGAGAGAATGATTTAGCAATGGATAACTAGGTCACAAGTATTCTGTGAGAAGAGCAACAACCGTGTCCCAAAACATGTGCGCTGAACAATAAATATATTTAACCATTCATTACATGTGCCAGACAATAAGCCCATATCAGACTATCGGATCAAACAGGTCTTAAACCCTTGGTTAACAGGAGGAGGTCAAAATGGGTACAAAGGAAATAAATACACAAGGTCATCACACAATTTGAAAGCATGCAAGTGAACATGTTTATAAACACATACACGAGCAGTAAAACTTCTTTCCAGATCAGAAGAAAGCTTCTTGCCTTCAAAGAAAAAAAGAATGATGGGAAAGATATTAAGAACCTTATTCACTTAAACTGTTGGTTGAAGAGCTGACTCTTACTGAGCCAAACACATATATGAAACCATGAAACAAAATCACACGAGTCATCAGGCAATGCCTATACAAGAAAAAGGCAATGGAAGGAATTATGATCCTATAACATTGTTAGCTAACTGAAGTAGTGAATGATTAAATATACTATAAGCTAAACCAGAAATGTCCGAGTCTGTAATCAATTATGCATATTAGTTTGGGATGCCATTAAATTTGGAATGTCTTTGGCTTATGACAAAGTGTCTGTATTAAGTCAATTTGCTTAAGCAAGCTACATTAGAGACACAAGGATAATTTGATTGTCATAGGTCAAATATATAAGAAAGTTATGAGTGTACTTCAGGGCATCATCACCCTAACGTTACAGTCAAGATGTGCATCATGCTTTAAAGCCTTATATTTTGATTCTAGACAATCTAGTTCCAACTCTAGTCCTTAAAAATAAAAGCAAATATAGGCATCATAGCGAGCCAAGGGCTGATAGGGGACAAAAGCTCTAGCTTTCTGAGATGCCGCTTTGTTATTCGATCCTCCTGTAAAGAGACAGTACCTGAGGTTTTCAGTGATGATGTCAAAACTCGGAAGTTTAGTCTACAAAGGATCGTATTATACAATATTGTTATGCCTTAAAAACTTTCTAATATAAGGACTTGGACAGAACAGGAAATAGTGAATGGTTCCCGGCCATCTGAAATCTAATGTTTGCATCACAACCTCAACTTCTAACCTTTCTATAACCAACAAATAATATCCATGAAAAACTGGATGGCTAACATTCTAACTCTATAAAAAAAATTGCCTCAAAAGCAGCTAAAGGATCATTATCAGGAAAACAAAAACCAGATTTGTTAAAAGCGCAACTGTGCCCAATCTGATTTTTTTTTTAAATGTATAAACGATTTAAAGTTTCATACCTTGATTTAATTTAAAATTGATGACATTTAATATGATTTGGTTGTTCTTTTTATTATATATGTGTTAAAATTCTCGTTTTTAGATTTCTAACAAAGTTTTGACTTTTTTGTGATGCTTAAACAGATATTGCTAAAATATAGTGGGATGTGATTATTCAATTATTTGATATTTGTTTTGTTAATACATATATTCAATTCTATAGAGGAATAAGTATTTATTTGATATCTTATTATTCAACTAGGAAATATGTGTGTGTATGTGCACCTTTTGTCCACTAGGTGCACGCTTCAGGCTCTAGGACCCTTAATGCGCCTTGGGCCCTTAAGAACACCAGCAAAAACAATGCCGATAAGCATTTGCAACCATATTAAAATATGTGATCAGATTTGAAAGAGAAATATATTGAAGGATTATGAATTATATGCTAATCAAACTCAGATAAAACTCCAGAACAAGGATCATTAATTGATCCCCCATCCCAACCGACAAAGACTGCTCATAATGGAAAAGTAATTTCCACAAAAAAGCAACCACAACAATCCGATCATATCGCGCGCACACAGAAGTAAACCAAAATAATATTAGTAGGTCAGAGGACAACTCACATGAATTTTGATGCTTGCCGCTTTGCAAATATGCTGCCAAAGGCTCAGTATATGTTAGACACTGCAATACTGAATTGAGAAAACAAGTGTTCCCAAGATTTTCCAAACCAGCACCCTGGAGATCATTCATGTGAACCTCGATGTTAAGCAACTGGCTAACTGCTACCCGAAGTTCATAATAATGATAACTCCAAAGCAATAACTCCAACAGCTAACCAAGCTTAAAATTACGAATTTAGCAAAAACAAAACAAAATCCTAGAGGACTTCTGAAACAAACACATAAATTGGAAAACAACCTTCAAAAAGTAAAACAAAATTGCACATTTAAAAAAAATGAAATAACCAAAAAGAGGACACACTAACAAGACACCAAAAAAGATTAAACATACTAGCAGAAGTCAAGGAAAATACCAATTGGAATGAATGAATGAGGAAGAAAAACATTAAAAGCAATTCTAAAATGGTAAAAGGTAACCCAGAATGCAGAAAAAGATTTCCCATCAATGTTGAAAGTGAACCGAGAACCAAACAGCAGGAGTTTGCTTTTTATTTTTTTTTAAAAAAAAAATACTATGGAGATCGTTAAATTAACTGAGTAAAAAATTTTACAGCATAAATTAAAGTTGGAGTGACCAAATTATCTATAAAACAATTAATAAGCTTGAATATATAACCACCACCAAAAATAATAAACAACAGTATGGAAAAAAATCCTGATCATTTATACAGACTCATAACTATGTTATTGAGTAAAAAAGGAAAATGATAAAAATCAATAACCCAAGCTTCCAGGTAATTAATTTAGCATTAAAACACCTATAAATCAAAGGCAAAAAAACGAGCTAAACAACCATTTTGTTTCTCTAAATCATTTCAAACTAGGAAAAAGAAAGTAAAAACATAACAAAATACAACAGACTCACAATTTTCCTGAAAGTAATCCCGAAACCAAGCTCTGGATCGAGCCCATTTTCCACGAAATCGGAGCCATCCACTTTCTTTCCTGACTGAGAAGCGTTCAAGCCGAAAGGCCTTTTACAACCCGAATCAGAATTTAGAGTTTCAATCCGAAAATCGCTACCAGCACCGGTATTTCCAAAACCAGCAAACGGCTTTTTTGCGGGTTGGAACACAATCCTTCTCTGAAACACAGAAGAAGAAGAAGAAACAACCGAAGATCCATTTGCAACATCTAATACCACCTCATCTTCCTTTGAATGGATCCTTAACTCTGCTTGGCTTACAGCTAAATTTTCCATCATTTAAGCACCAAATACAATGAAATTGAACCCGAATCTTCGACGAATAGGGACAACGAAAGAGACGGAGACGGAGATAGATACACTATCTTCGTTTCGGTTTCTTCTCTATCGAGAGAAATAGAGGTGTTGGGTTTATTGATACAAAGCAGAGACCTCTTACGGCTTCTGCAAAAGAGAAAGAAGAGAGGTTAGTGTCAGCACTATTAAACCCTACACAAAGACCCCAACCCTTCGCTTTTGCGTTGACTGCGTTTCATTTTTTATTTTTCAGGTTATGAATGAGCCTCTATAGTTGACTATGGTGAGGTGCGATACACATGATTAGCCGAAGTACACGGTGGGTGTAAGTGCACCAATAAAAGATCGACAAGTAAACAGCTATTTGCACGAAATTACTAAGTTATTCTTAAATATGTGATGTGGAGTGTCTGATGGATGATTCGGTGGTTCATACTTTATAGGCGTGGGTGGATAAACGTTGAGGTCTTCTTGTCGTTTTGTGTCCGACCAAAAATTCGTGTAGACGAATGTAAAACGCGCGTGCGTTGCCATGTGGGCCCTGGTTGGAGATTCGGATGATCACTGATGAGGGAACGAAGATGGTTGGATCATTTTTAGCCACTAGATTTGCGCCTTTCCTTATTTGGTCATGTGCATTATTTTTACGTGTGAATAAAAGGAATTTTGTTTTTAAAAAAAAAAAAAAAAACAATAGAGGATATTATTCTCTTAGGAAATAATTCGAGGCCAAATTGTTCCAACCAAATCTAAATCCAAAAGGGTCTTCGCCCAAGTCGAAGGTTCAACCGACATTTTTAAACTCACAACAACACCAACGGCCTTATGAGCTAAGCAACCCGCAACAAAATTGGCTTCTCGAAATATCTTGATAAACCGCATTAAAAGGAATTTCATTTTTGTTGGGATATAAATTTATAGCAATTTCATTGTTTTTTTATGTCATGTGCATTTATTTACGATTGTGTGCAATAAAGAATTTTTTGTTTTTAAAAAAAAAAACAAAAACAATTAGAGGATTATTATTCTCTGGGAAAATAATTTCGAGGCCAAATTGTGCTATCCAAAGCTTTCTCAGTACATCCTAAAATCCAAATTAGGGTTCTTCGCCCAAGTCGAAGTGTTCAACCGACTATTTTTAAACTCACATAACTAACTAACAAAGGCTTATGAGCACTTAATGCTTAAACCCGACAACAAATTGGCTTACTGAATATCTTTGATAAAACCCGCGATTAGAACTGAGAATTTCATTTTTGTGTAGGAGTATTAATTAGTATAGCATTTTCATTGTTCTTTTTAACTATGTAATATCTATATATATTTATTATATATACTGATATATATATTATGAATTAAGTTATATGACTTAATTGGCTTGTTGATCATAGACTTAAAAATTTAACGTGTTCTAGAATTGCTAACAAACTGCATGGAATTTATTTCGAAAAAATTTATTCTGAATTTCAAAAGAAACAATTGAACAATTCTTTTTAATTATTACACTTATTAAAACGAGCCAAGCCATAGTTAAATATGCATTTACCGAAGCCGCTTCTCGAGCTCGACAAGCTCACTTCAACTTGTTTACGATCCTTCGCATTTTCTCAAATATTTATAAAAATATTAATAATGTTATTTTACGACCATGAATAATGTTAGCTTTAATTTATTTATGTCTCATCGATGTTTTTCAAACTTTATTTATATTTTTAGGACTATTACAATTAATGTTCTTATCGCGACCGATTGGTGTTGAACTAGTTAGGCATAACTAATTTCTTGATATATATGAATTAAGACTTAATTGTTGTTGTCATAAGACTAAAAATAAGTTAAATTGCTAACAAACTGCATGGAATTTATTTCGAAAAAAATTTATTCTGATTTCAAAAGAAACAATTGAACAATTCTTTTTAATTATACATTATAAACGAGCCAAGCAATAGTTAAAATATGCATTTACCGAGCCGGCTCGAGCTCGACAAAGCTCACTCAACTTGTTTACGATCCTCGCATTTTCTCAAAATTTATAATAAATATTAAAATAAGTTATTTTTACGACATGAATAATGTTAGGCTCTTAATTTGATTTATGTCTCATGATGTTTTCAAACTCTATTTATATTTAGGAACTCAATTACAATTAATGTTTTGAATCGCGACCGGATTGGTTGAACTAGTTAGCATGTAAAACTATAATTGTTTCGGTATAGTTTAACACTAAAATTTAGTGGATTAAAAAATTAGATCGAACTGGAAAATTGGAATAAACCTAAGCGTCAACATGAAAAGTAAATATAAAAATAATTGTAATTTAAAAAAATTATTATAAAAATAAAAAATCTGATTCAACTGCAATCTAATCAAATCAATTCAACATTCAGTCGGGTTTAGACTCTTAATTTGATTTATGTCTCATGATGTTTTCAAACTCTATTTATATTTAGGAACTCAATTAAAATTAATGTTTTGAACCGCGACCGGATTGGTTGAACTAGTTAGCATGTAAAACTGTAATTGTTTCGGTATAGTTTAACAACTAAAATTCAGTGGATTAAAAAATTAGATCGAACTGGAAAATTCGAATAAACCTAAGCGTCAACATGAAAATTAAATATAAAAATAATTGTAATTTAAAAAAATTATTATAAAAATAAAAAATGCGATTCAATTGCAATCTAATCAAATCAATTCAACATTCAGAAAAACATTGATCACAGTACAAACTACAAATTAGCACTGGGAGAACGAAAAATCAAAGCCCTCCACTTGCTGTTACTGATAAGCCTAAAGTCCAACAAAGTGGATTAGAAGTTCAAAACCACATATTGTGGGTTGATGGGCCTCAATATGGGCCCATCAGGTAAGAGGGTTAATTTCATGATTATGTGAGTACTTAATAATATATGGCCTTTTGGAGCTGTTAAAATCACTGCGTTTTCAGAAAAATGTTGCTCAATATTTGATTAGTGAGTAGTTTTCTCGAACGTATGCATTTTATTTGTACTCGCAGTAAGTAAATATAATTTAATTTTTATATATTTTTTATTATTTTTTGTTATAAATTATAATATTTGAATATTATTAAAAATCTAAAAGTATTTACAAAATAAAAAATATATATATTATGAAATAATAAAACAGAGCAACAAATTTTGCCGAAGTGGGGATTAATTTGACTTGTCCTTCACCTACATTTACTTTTGGGCTTTAACTTCATCCTTACCTCCTTTATTTTGTAATTTCATCGAAGAATATTAAACTTTATAAAAATAATAAAAAATATTGCAATCAAATATAGAAAATCAATTTGCAAATTGAAGAGTATAAAATTTTATAAAAAAAATAGATAAACTTTACATCAAATATGGAAAAATCAATATGTTATTGACAACTATACAATAATCAAATATAGAAAAATTAATATAGTGATTGAAAAATATTAATTTTATTATAAAAATAATAGATAACTATTGCAATCAAATATAGAAAAACTAATATATACTTCATGCAAGAGTTAGGTATATATCAATTAATCGTCCATGGATTTACTATGAGCTAAGGATGATCACGATTTAATTTCAAATCGTAATTGAAACCGTATACTTAATGTTTGGTTTTAGTTATTCTTCTTTCAAATCGAAACCAACAGTTTTAATTTAAAATCAGTGATTCCGGTTTGAAACCGTGAAAATTTTGTTTTTAAATAAACTTTCAATTTATTGTTTTTATTTTATTACAATTTAACCTTTTAGGCTATGGAATATTGCCAAGTAAGCAATACACATGACACAGATTATAGTGACCCTTTGCAGCGACTAGTGAGAAAAGGAACCCTAAGTAATTGAAAGGAGCATGTGTTTTTAGAGTACCTGTCTCGGGCAAGATGGGCCCATAAACTATTATTGTAGCCCATAATATGAACAAGCAATCCCAACCACACTACCACTTTGTTTTTTTGCAAAACAAGGATATTTTTGTAAATACACATTATTGCAACTTGAGAGTTACTACACAACCTACACTAGTTTTGTGGTGGGCTAGGGGAAAAAAGAAAAATCTTTTAGGAGTTGAAAGGTTGAATGAAATTTTCAATTGTGCCCTAGGCCCAAACTAGGGAGTTTAGGGTTTGTAATAATCTTGAGTATATTAATTAGCAATTCTATTATGCCCTAAGCCCAAAGTTTAGCTACATTGGAATTTAGATTCAACTTTTGCATCATAGAAGCTTTATAATGCATAGGGATGTAATTTTGCTTGTAAATAAAGTGACAATCAAATAATAAAGCTGAAGCAAACGAAGCCTTAGCCTAATAACTAAGCTCTTTTAATAGTTGTTAACCGTTTTAGTAGCATTTAATTATTTTATAAAACGTTAAAAGTTAAATATTATATTGATTTATTTTTTATAAAATGTTATATGAACTTCTAAAATTTAATTACCGAACACTGTAAAAAAATAAGATTTAATCAAAACGCTAAAAGTTATTTAAAAAATTATTTTACTGTATACTCCGAGGCTGTATTGGGATGAACTAAAAGGTTAATCACAAATGGACAAACCCTCTTTGAAGTTGAACTAGGCAACTAGGGCTGCTAGGCCTAAAGTTAGATAAACTTCAATGTGCCTGTTTATTATTACTGAGTATAAACCTAACAACCATCACCAAACGAAATAGAGTTTGTCATCTCTTCCCATCTTTGGGATCTTAAATAAATGATAAAAAATACTGTTTCTTACAATATTTTTTACAGTAAAATTGCAGATATTTCTTAATTTTATGTAGTCCAAACAGTAGTTTTTTCTTTAACAAAAGTTTATAACTTAGTTCTTGAATTCTTATGAAACTCCTTGTTTTAAAATCAAGAATTGCAATAATGCCACTCTGTCATGTCATTCTCATCTACGTCTTTTGAAAAGGGCAACCAAAGTACAATGAACCTGTAGAATTTTTACAACTTTTCTTTTATTTTGTGCTGATTTGGTATTTTTGCTTTAAATAAAAACCATTAAAAAACATAAAATAAGGGTCCCCTAATATAAAATCAATAGCAAGCTCTTTAAACCACTGCACAATTGGCAGAACTCGCACGTGTACGTCATTCATTGGTGATATGAGGCTTTAATAGTCCAAAATTATATATATATAACCAAATTTATTGATCATATGACATATGCTATTGGCTTTGGGCAGTGTGTTATTATTTGATTTTTTAATAAAACAAAATAAGCTAAAATCTTGCTTTTCTTTCCTTTTTTTTTTTTTCCGTTATTTCTTTCAACCCTCCTATATCCGATCAATTAACCCAAATTCGGGGGAGCAAGTTCATAAATGAGTGTTTAAAGAAATTTCATTCTCACAATTCAAAGTTCAAAAAGAAGTGTTTAAAAAGATTCCATTCTCAAAATTTGAATTCGAAACATCTGGTTAATGACCTCTTAGAATGAATTTTTGTGATTTCATATCACCTATAACTCGAACTTGAGACATTTGATTAAAAGATAATGGATTTCTATCATTCTGTCTCACCAATTCGAATTTTTTTGTGCATTATCTTTTATTGGCACTATAAATAATTGGGTACTTACCTAACATCTCAAATTCAAAGAACCTTTATTAGTTTTATTGATAGGGTAAGGCAACTAACTCAAAAGACAACAAGACAAAGTAGAAGGTTTCATCCTTTTTAGTCTCTTTGAGTTCAAGATATCTTCCAATTATGTTGTCATAAACTATAACATAAGCAATCATAATTTTTTGTGCACAAACCTAGATCTTCCTTTTAGTGATTATCAATCATTGTCCAATAACCCTCTTTCTAAGCATTTTATTTATTTATTTACCTATATTTATATTTTAATCCTTTATTTTACTATAGAATATTCAACTATATTATAGTTACATTTGTAATCGAGAAAATTCGAATTTAAAACTTTTTACTCATCATATAAGTGATAATACCAATCTTGATATTTTAAAACTGATCGGCTTCTTTCAGCCTAATTGACAATATATATATCTTCCATTGTCTTCCAATTTTATAATTGCATTGTAAAATACACAATGCCATTTGATAATGGTTTTGGCACTTCGGAGAAAATATTATTATTACCATAGTGTGCCGTCCATGACCGGCAATGTCATCACATGGTTTGGTGGTAAAAAATAAAAGCAGATAAAGTAACGTACATTGTTTTAATTTAAATAACCAAAAAAAAGTTTTCAGATAAAAATGTTAATAAAATAATCACTATATTGGTATTATTATTATTATTATACTTAAAAAAAAAATTTAATGCGTTCTAATCTTTTTTTTTCTATCTTTATCTTTTATTACCATTAAAGTGGAACGGAGGAAATAACTAACATTTGCTAAAATGTCTAATATTAGTGTTATAAGTAATACAAAATTGTTAAAAATGGAAATCGAGGTATAATTTAAGAAAAATAAAAGAAAAATGAGTATACACTGAAACATAATTGATTGATAAGTGTATGTACGACTTGATAATAGATCGGGATTCGAATTTTCTTCTCTCCATGCTCAAAAAATAATACTAAAAAGAAAAAAAAAAAGAAAAAAGAAAAGTGAGTATTGTTATTAGGACAAAGGGTATAGTTATGATCCATTTAATTGACAATTCATTGGTTATAGAAAAGAGCCCTAAATCCCTAATCAATGCCCATGATTTAAACTGTTAACAAGAACAATTAAGTACTCTTAATTTTTGTGACGTTTGTCATCCAAATTGATTAACATTTTTAAGACAAACCAAATCACACGCTCTCTTCTTTTAGGGTAGAGAGCTGACTTTATGAGGAACCCATTTTATTTTAGTTTTGAAAAATTCAACATTGGAATTCTTTAATGACATGTCATTATTATTATACCCTACCCTACCAAGGGCTATACTCACCATCACATGTCCGCCGTTGGATCATTTATCACACAATGAGATATTAGTTTCAACGGTTCAAACGAGGGAACAAAACTGGAGTGGACCCCACAATTTATACTTTTTTTATATGTATAAAACCTCAACTATGTTTGGTCCATTTTTAAGCTTTGAAAGGGGGCAAAGGGACACACTTGGAATAAGAGACTAAGAGAGACATTTACAAAGAGAGAAGGGAGAGAGAGAGAGAGAGAGAGAGAGAGAGAAGTTATCAATGCGAGTCAATTTTTTTGAAATCTAACAGCTATAAATTCTCTGGCTTCCCTCAGTGGAATTCTATGAAATTCGAAACCCATCTTCGAAAACCTTTTTTCTGCAAAACCCAGATCTCAATTTCTCACAATTTTATCATATTTGCTTCTATTTGATCCATCTCTCCCGTTTTGTGGCCTCTGTTTTTGTCTAATAAGACGTTATGTTGTTATTAACTTCTCTGTTCTAAATCAGGACTGCAACTTTACGTTTTTGCAGCTTTTCATTGATCTTTGTATAAATTTCCATCTTCTGATGTAATTGTTTGGTTGTACTATTTTTTTGGATTTTTGTTCCCGAACAAAATTTATCCAATCATAAAACAATCTCACAATTCCCTCCAACTTTCTAGGAAATTTTTTTGTATCCGACTGTCTCCTTATCATTTCTGCCTATTCTATCTCGCAATTTCATTTTCTTTTCTTTTTTTTTAGCTTCGTCTTTAATTATCTATAATTTTCAAATCCACTTCCCCTGTTTCCTCTGTTCATAAAGTTTTCCAGACCCTTCAAATTAGCAATGAAAATCGCCAAAGACAGAATCCGCTTCAACGTAGGAGGCAGAATCTTCGAAACAACCTCCACGACTTTAGCTAATGCCGGCAGAAACTCATTTTTCGGTGCATTTTTTGACGAAAGCTGGGCTTTAAAACAATCAATCAATGACTCAAACCCCAATACAGAATTCTTCATTGATCGAAACCCGGATTGTTTCGGTGTCCTCCTCGATCTCCTACGAACCGGCGATCTTCACATCCCTTCTCACATACCGGAAAGACTCCTTTATCGAGAAGCCGCATTTTATGGGCTTCAGGATCATGTAAAATCAGCCAAATGGGGCCCATTTGATGGAAACCGACTCAGCCATTGCCGGTCGATTACTGGCCGGGCACCAGGGGATGGCACTGCAATTCGTGCAGGACCTGATGGTGGGTGTTGTGTAGCTCATGGTAGTGTGGTGCGCGTTTATGATTGGAAGATGGAAGAACATCCACCAATCAATCTTGATTATCAAAGAGTTAATGATGTTGCTTGGGTTGATTCTGAGAATGTGATTCTTAGTGCTTGTGAGAGATTAGGCCGGGGAGACGGAGGAATGGGGTTGTTCAGTAAGAGTTCAGGTGAGCTTAGGTATAAATTTCAGGTTTGTCATGAGAATTTAATTAAGAGTTATACAGCTGGAGCTTTGAGTACTAGTTCTGATTATAGGATTTTTAGTAGTTGTAAAGGGAGAAGTAATGAGTATGGAATTGGAGTGTGGGATCAAATTACTGGTAAACAAATTGATTTCTTTTATGAAAGTCCTGGTTGGTCATTAGGTGATGCTGATAAATTGCAATGGTTAAATGGGAGTAGTTGTTTGTTGGTAGCTACTTTGTTTCCTAGAAAGGATAATTGTTATATTAGTTTGCTGGACTTTAGACATAAGAGAATGGTTTGGTCTTGGTCTGATATTGGTGCTCCTATAACTGTTGATGAGAAACGGGTTCGTGATGCTATAGCTATGGAGGATTGTAATGCTGTTTGTGTAGTGAATGAGTATGAGGATTTAGGGTTTATGGATTTGAGGATGAGTGGAGGGAGTGTTAGGTGGAGCTCAAGAAGTCGATTAATGAAAGGGAAAATGCCTGATGAACCTTGTTATCCTAAATTGGCATTACATGAAGGGCAATTGTTTTCATCAATGGATGATTGTATTTCTGTGTTTTGTGGTCCTGATTGGGTTTTGACATCTAGGCTTCAACGAAGTTATGGAGGTTCACTTTGTGATTTTTCAATTGGTGGGGATCGACTCTTTGCACTTCACAGTGACGAAAATGTCTTTGACATTTGGGAGACTCCACCTCCACCTATTTTATGATGCAAGTTTTAAGGTGTTCTTGGTTTTGCAGTTATTGTTTCTAATCTATATGAATGGTTTTTTCCCCTCTTTAGGTTGTGGAAGATATAGCAGGAATTCTGGTTAAAGAATAGGGAAACTTAGATAGTTAGATAGATAGATATTGAGGGTTTTGTTTGTGTATATATCTTTTTAACTATCATAAAATGCAGAACAATGAGTTTGATTGGGGTTTGCCCATTGTTACAGAAATGACACTTGGCTGCTTCAAACTATTGTAAAAGGAAAAGTCTTGAATAGATATTATTGAAAATGCATAGAATTGTTATTTAGTGTTAAAGAAATGGAACTATGGTGACCTAACCTAGTGACATTTCTTGTTTGCTTTGTTCATGGAGAAGATGCATATAATCATTGACAGGTTGTGCTTTAACGCATTGTGGTTCTTTTCCCATTATATGAACGACTCAAAATCGAGTCTTTAATATTTTTTCTTTTTGACCCTTCAAAATTTTTTTTTTTTCCTTTTGACCTCTGCTTTCACAAAGTTTGCACATGTCTCTGTATCTGTGCTGTGGAGAGAGAGAGAGAGAGATGCTGTTTGCATGTGGACAGTTTCAGCTGCTACACTAACAGATAACGTGGTAGTTTCACTTTTTTTTTTTAGGTAATTTTATTTATTTCAGGTGAGTTTGGTGTTTTTCATCCTTCTATTTCTTTACCATTTGAGATCCAGACAACCCAGTTGCTCTTCTAGAGTTCACCTGTTTTTATTAAATTTTATAAAAACTAATTTAAGAAGACTTTCTTTTACCACTTTCTGCATTATTGAATATCTAGACCCTTTATCTGGAACAAATCCCAACTAAAGAAGCCTTCCAAATGGAATTATAATAATCTTGCAGAGAGATGCTTTTTGGCATGTGAGAGCAGTTGAAAGAGCTCAACTGTTTGAAATATTTAAATTTAGAGCTTTTTTCAAGTACACCAAATATGCCAATGATCATTACCCACATTATCTGGGACATATGCCTTTATTGCTTTCTGCTAAATTGGACCTGCCCTTAATTTGAATGCAAATGAAAGCAATAATATTGTTATTGTTGTTAAATTTTTAATGATACTTTTGTTTCAAATATAGACTTTCAAAGTCTTATAATGGGGACAATTGACAAATCCCTACAAATTAGTCCCACAGTGGGAAGGCGCGGTTTGAATCATTTGACCCTACAGCCTCTGTCTTTTTCCCTCATTAGTCATTTCAAAGAGCTATTAGCAAAAAGAAATGGAAAAAATCTAGCACGCCAACCTTGATTTCATGCTTTAGCTAGCTACTGTACTGAAGCAGGGATATCTGGTTCTATTTAGGGTTCTGCCATAAACAAGAGAAATTCTCACTTGTTTGTCCGAACAGGGTGAACAATTTCACTAGAACGGTGCGTTCCGAGATGTGAAGTGGGAGAGAAGGGAGAAGTTAGCATACATGTATATATAGTCATGTTTTTGTTTATATTTAGCATATAAAATTTTTTAAAAAAATTCAATGAAAAATAGGAAAAAAATATAAAATTGAAAAGGATGAAGAGAATTTTCTTCCTGTTAGGCGAGCGGGGACACGAAAGGAATGGCTCCCTCGCCTCACCCGGCTCCATTGCCATCCTAATTTTATTTTAATGTTAAGATTCTTAAAAAAAGAAAAAAAAAAAAAAAGGAAATTTTGAAGAGCTTTAGAATCTGACATAAAATTTGTCAAATTGTTAAAAGTTATTAGGCTAATGTCAGTGACACAAACATTTATGCAAGGCATTGTGACGGTGTCAGTTGTTTTGGTCATCTTTGATGCTTCCCGTAGTAATAATTCAAAGAGCTCTGCTAAATGACACGCGGGCATTTACATATGTCTTTAATTTAACCTCAACAATATCCAAATTGCTAAAAAGTTTTTTAAGGACATAATAGTTTTTTCACTCATGTTGAGCTCAATACAAGTTGTGCCCACAATGTTTTCCGTCATTCAAATTCATGAGCTGAGCTCTGATTCTCTGATCCATCTGGCTATCGATGGAAAGTCTATAATAAGAAACCACTGCTGAAAATGATCATCATCTGAGATGAAATGGTTTTGACTATTCAAGGAAAATCTCATTTTCAAGTACAAGTACTTTGTTTGTCCAATACAGGGTAGGCAAGGGTTGGGAATATATCTAAAAATCTGATTATATCCAAAACTTTGATCCTATCTAAATAGCCAAAAGCAGCAGTGAATTTCCAGGAAGCTTCATTCATATTACTGTCCTCCCCTTTAATAAAAATGTTGTAAAAGAATGATTTAATATCAGCAACATCTAAGAACATCAACTCCATGAGTTTAACCTGAGGAGTCAAGGGCATAGATAAGAAGAAACCAAAAAGCAGTTGCCCTGACGAATGTAAAAAAATCAAGCATAATCAGGCATCACTCTTTTCAGGAATTCAATTGGTTGAGATTCTTCAGGGGCAATCTTGTCGAAAGCTATGTAATTTTGCTCCTTGTCATAAACATGGCATATTGTCATTATCGTCTTCATTAAACGCCAATTCCATGTAGCCTCATTTATATACTGTTAAAAGCAGAGATAGAAGAGTTTGAATATATATATGAATAGATATTATGAAATCATTTTGCTTTGATATGTAATAGAAGCTAAGTATTTTTTATATTATGAAACTTATTGATCTTTCTTTTACCTCTTCTGGGAGGAGAGGGTTTAGATTGTTACCTTATTTATTTCTTTCCAATACAAGAACTAAATTAATGTAAAACTACTATTAAACAAAAGTTAATTCATTCTTATTTATAATAATTGAAAAGTAAATTGGTCGTACCTTTCCCCAATTCTCTTGAATGGATTTATGAGCCGCCCTTAGATTATAACTTGGTATTTTTGAAGAAACATGGTGGGGGATGTGAACATTGATATCATGACAGAGGATCTCGATCCTGCAAAGTGGAAAATCAGCAATTCTTTTACTCACATTACTGGCATTAAGTATTTTATTAGGCAAACAGTTTCTATGTTTGGTTATAAACAATTTTTTTCTAAGAATGTATATTGTTAGTTAATTTATGAAATATATATAAATTACCATAATACTCTTAACTAATGATATTTTCTATACTTGATATTCTAGAATCATACTATACAAAAATAAGCACAAATTTAATAAAAAAAATTTTCTAATAAACATGAATACAAATATTATTCAAAAAGTAATTAATAAATACATAAATAATGATTTAAATGGATATGAAAAATGAAAGTCCAAAAGAAATTTTGGTCAAAAATTAATGAGATATCTATAATTAAGGTAATAATGTCCTTTATTTAAGGTAAGAAGTATGGACAAGCAGGATGTTATCTCTGACTTCTCAAAGTCTTTAAGGATTTCTAGGACACTCAAGTAGGAAGTTCCACCTTTTTTTTCCACAAAACAAATTAAAAAAAAAAGGAAAAAGAAAAAAGAGCTTTTAACAATGTAAAAAGATGCAATCAAGTCAACTCCATATCAAATTCTAAAAGCATCATTTTGTAGTATATTTCATAAGTCAATATTGCCCCATCAAAGATCAAGACAATGCAGAGAATATACATGATCAAAATGGAAAAGATTTATTACCAACGAGGGTAGTCACAATGAACTGTTCCGTTAAGCTGGGCCTGAGCCATATTCCACTCATCCGAAGATTTAAAAGGAATGTGAGGAGCCGTATGATGCACCATTGTGAAAGTACTCATCTATGAAATCCATATAAACAATAACAATTAGATGCAAGAATATAAAAAATGCAGTTCAATTACTAAATTCTCCTGTTCAAGGACACACATAAATCACCAAGTCAAAGTATTGAGCAACCTACACACCAAAACATATAAATTATGCAGTCAGGACCCAGGAACTCTATGATGTGGTACTAAATCTGATAAGATAATTAGCATGAAATATCCAGTAAACTGACAGTCCTAACAAACTTTAGCTTGAAAGAAAAGTGCAGCAGCGTTAATTTTACATGCAAAGTAGATTTATCATAAATATAAATATTTAATTGCAGTCTCCATAATAATGCATTAATGAGTAGACAAGTAATTATCAATGTAAAAATAGCAGCCAGCCCAAGTAAGGTTGTAGGGTTTCAAAATTGAATTTGAACTATACTTTTGCAGTTTGTGATCTCAGCTAACATGATGATATTGCTATTGAAACATTAAAAAATCACTTGAACAGAAATGCAACCATTCAGTTTATTCATTGCTGAATCATAGCATAAGTATTAAAGACCAGAAAGTATTATTACCCAAAAGTGATAGCCCAACCATGGCATTAACCAGAACTTGATCCATCCCATGATCCCTGTTTTATAGATAATCAATGGCCATCCAACTGCCATAAAAGCAAACACACATGCCAAACTTATCTTCACCCTTTTAACTTCATTGGGTCTGAACTTTTTTATGTCAAAGTGCCAGATCAACCTGTTAGAATCCTTATTAATTTGAGGAGAATTGTCTAATGAATACAAAATTTTGAATGACGTTCAGAAGTTAGTAGTCAAAAAATATGAAGAGAAGGACCACCAGAATTAGAAACTTTGTAATTCTCATCCGTTATAATTCTTCTGTTATTGGTAGCATACCAGTGAGCTATAGACATCCAAGGTCGAACTAGGCCATATCCATATATAATTGCCTTGCGGAAAATGGGAGACGAATCAAATTCCTCTTTCAAAACAGGATGCCAAGCAGTATCCTCAGCCAACCTTAAATATTACATGAATGGAGAGAATTAATAATTCAGAGCTATGATAAATGATAAAGATTGCAAACTAATTTAATTAATGCAGAAAATAAGATTGATTTCCAAGCAACAGAATAATCTAGTTTAATTGCAAATACTTGCACATAATAGTCCAAGTAAGGAACAGGGCTGGAATCTCTTGCATAGATATATAACAAATATGTAACATATGTGTGTATCTATATATATATATCATCCTAAACATATTACAAGTGCTATTTTCTAATAATGCATATTCATATATTGGATGCAGCAATTTGGGATATCTTACAGACATGTTTGTTTTTGCGTGATGCCTATCATGCTTAAACCTCCATGGCTCATATGGATATATTAGTGGCAGAAAGGCCAGAGTTCCAACAACATCTTCCACTAATTTGTTCCTTGAAAATGACTTGTGAGCGCAGTCGTGGCCTATAACAAAAAACTTAATAGAGGGAGAAAAGAAAAAAGAAATGAGAACATAGACAAATTTGTATTTCCACTAGTCCTTTCAATTAGTAATGGAAGAACAACTTTGAACTAGTGAGATCACCTAAATAAAATATCTGTATACTAACCCCAGTTATTGCAGTCCCTGTCCAGGCCCAAGCAAGAGGAAGTAGGTACCAAGGTGCCTTTGAAATCATAAGGAGCCCTAGCGCGTATGAAGTGACTGATACCAAAACTGACTTCCATGCTTTCACATCGTCAATCTCAAACACCTGATAACCAAAATTTTAACAAGAAAGAGAAGAACAAAAGACATTATAATTCAAATTTCATTATATTTTTATGGCAAACCCACAATTATCTAAGAATCAACAGCATTCTCCAATTAATTTTTTCAGACCACATTGAGCCTTCAAAAATCCCACTGGAGCAGCATTTAAGAAGGGGAAATCTAGTGACAGTCTTATCCATTCCTATTTTTTCGTGATTATCTGGATTAGATCATTGATTACCGTGCTGGCATATATTGTAATCAGATCTTGTTTGATGTATGGCATTAAGTGTCGTCGAAATTGGTTTGAAAAATTGGCATCAAATTGTGAAGCAACATTCGAAACATATACCCCCTTCTAACAAACACAATATTAACTCTAGAATCATGCCCTTCAGGATTCTACATGATAAATAACACTCAAGAGCTAATGCACCACTTGTGGTGCCCCCTTCTATGCCATTTTTCCTTTGTTCTATATGAAACTATAGCTTAGTAGACACTCAGGCCACCTGAAATATAGCTTAGATACATACAATGGCAATACCCTACAGGCCGGAACATGAATAAGTCAAATGAATGATTCAGCTTCCAAAATTTACCTTTTTCGGCAGAGTATCAATGATTTCCCTTAAAGTAATATTTTCTGGAAGCGGTTCTCCAATTTGCCTGAAGCCATAACTTTCAGCTAACTGTTTTCTGTACTGAGCACTGTCTGAAGATGGTGCAACTGGAAAAGCTACTGCTTGTACAGGTTTAATCCTTTTCACGTGAAGCAAAAATTGTTTCTGTTTCTCTCCCTTCTTAATAAGCCTATCCCATGTTAGGCGATGGATTCCTGTGGAGAGGGGAAAAAATCAGTATGATGTGGCTATACAAGTGTATAAGAAAATATATAAGCAGTGAACTTAAGGGTATAAGGATGAACTATTACAATGTCAAATCATGGCAGAAGCCATTGAAACAACTGCTTCAAGGCTTAAGAGAACTACCATAAGTATAAAATAACGTACTATTTAAAATTATTTTAAAGACGCCCAACAATCTTGAAAATTGGCCAAAGAATGGATAAAGAAGTGAAGGAAACAGGTTGTTTTATACATTCCTGAAATTCATTATAACTAGGAAAAGCACAATATTGAGTTGTCGACTCAATAAAGCCGCAGCAACACTAGACTCTGGAGGGGATAATTTTCCCGTTAAACTTCTTTTTATGGGAGTAGATGGAGGAAGTGCAGCTGACTAGTACTTTTTTGGCCCAACACAAAGCTTAATCACTTATCAAGAATACCATATTGTCTTTTGGTGATTTGGGGGCCAGGAAATTTAATAAGACAAAGGGGTCAAATTACCAAAGTTAAGGCAATCACTTGGTCATGAGGGAAAACCAATTGCTTCAATTAGTATGGTTGGAATTATTACCAAATTGTATGATAACAACACAGACAGCCACCAATCCACTTGTCCATTCAAATACCAAATCATATGCTTAAGTTTCAATCAGTTGTCTCAAAAAGCAGTATCCTCGTATATTCTAATCCAGTCTTGCAGCAAACCCAGATTCTAAATTTGCAACTTTTTAACATCTAAATTAATATATGAAGTTTAAAAAGAAGTTGAGAAGCAAATATTGCAGTCTGCAGAGAACAATTAGAGGAAGGAAAGGCATTGAAGAGTAACAAAGTACCTGGAGAGCAATGGGTTAGAGTACTCCGACAACGAATTGGCCTTGGTTGGGGATTCTGAAAGCAAAAACCGAAAAAAAACACAAATGAGAATAAAAAGAAAGAACTGACAACACAGAGATAAACGAGAGAGATAATTGTACCATGAAGAGAAAGGCAGAATCTGCAATTCTGCAATCCATTGAGCAGAAATGCAGTTGCAGATGAATATGGAATTAAAGAAACTCCCTTTTTTTCCTTTCCTTGTTTTCTTAGACAAAGTACTGGCTGTTGTAACTTGGAGATTGCACTTGATAGTGATACTAATATAGGGAGAGAGGAGGAGAACTTAATTGGAAATTTTGCAAAATAGAAAATAGAATAATTTTGGGTATGAAAGGAAATTGTGGATAGAAATTGATGAGAGGCGGCACCACTCTGTCTTCGTGGTTGGTATTACAGTATAGTTTAGGCGCCATTTGGCAACCTTAGCTGTTGTCAGTGATTAGCTAAACTAAAAATGTTTAGCAAATATAATTAATTGACCGAGATAATATTTCGGCTCTAATTAAAATAATAAGACGCCCTTTATTTTTAAAAACTAATTTATTTTTAAAAATACTTTTCTTTAAAATATTTTTTAAATAACTTATACATTAGTTAAAAAATGTTAAAATCTTTTAACTCGTAAGAATATAAAAATATTTAATAATAATATAAATTTTTGATATCCTAAAAATTTTATTATTAAATATGAGAAAATGCAAACGAATGATAAATTATGAAAGTCGTCGATAATCAGCAGTGGTGTCCATATAATACATGCATTTTGAACTCGTAGAAATATAATATTTTCCCCGAAATAATAGAGCACATTTTCCTTAATCATGATCCTAATTCATAGGTCAACCACATTAAAATGTTTCAATGGTGCGTGTGTCACATGGCATGCCCTAAATTGACAACATTATGTTACTTTCTCACCCAAATTCCACTAAATTTAATTTACCACGTTTATAATATGAACTTAACGTGTGAGAGAAAAGGGAATAAAGAAAGAAAACCCATTTTTTTAGATCATATATATCTTGTTTGGCTTTGCCTAACCTCATTTTCCAAGTTCCCACTTAGACTAGACATGGGCATAGACCAATTAGACAACTTGCTTCATAATTGTAGGTGAATGCGTTTTTTCTTTTTTTTTTTTTCTTTAATATCGAGACAGAAAGTCTATATTCGAATCTGAATTTATTATTAGATCATATATACAATGACTATTAAATTATGTCTTGGTACTCATTATAGATGAATGAATCTAAAACCTCTTATCCCTCACAATTTTGAAAATAATGAGGATTGTTGCGAGTAACGTACTCAACCCAAATAATTAGAGAACCGAAAGATAACTCTACTAATTATAGTGAGTAAGACTAAAGTATTTTTTTTTTCCAAAAACTTTTCACTCTAAAAATTTTATTTTTTTTTTTAATTTAGGTGTCACAATCCCCATAAATTTCATAAGTAAGAAAACCAATCAGACCACAACATGATTGGCGACAATAACCAATTTATTAATAGTGTAAATGTAACGTCCCATTCTTCTATTGAATCGGGTCGTTGTTTAGAGTCGAGTCGGGCTGATCCAAAACCCGGTTCGATCCATTAGATTCTAGAGTAGGTTAGGATGGGATGTAATTGAAATAAGGAAAAGAAGTGGACCTACTTGAAGGAAACAAAAAGATTAAAGTATAAGGATTAGGACTTGATTTCACTAAAGTGTAAAGTTGAACCTCTTATCCCTCACAAATTTTGAAAATAATGAGGAATTTGTTTTGCGAGTAACGTACTAACCCAAATAATTAGGAACCGAAAGATAACTCTACTAATTTATAGTGAGTAAGACTAAAGTAATTTTTTTTTTTTCCAAAAACTTTTTCACTCTAAAATTTTATTTTTTTTTTTTAATTTAGGTGTCACAAATCCCCATAAATTTTCAATAAGTAAGAAAACCAATCAGACCACAACATGATTGGCGACAATAACCAATTTATTAATAGTGTTAAATGTAAGCGTCCCATTCTTCTATTAGAATCGGGTCGTTGTATTAGAGTCGAGTCTGGGCCTGATTCCAAAACCCGGTCGATCCATTAGATTCTAGAGTAAGGTTTAGGATGGGGATGTAATTGAAAATAAAACTGAAATAAGGAAAAGAAGTGGACTTACTTGAAGGAAACAAACAGATCAAAGTATAAGGAACATGTAGAAACTGTAGGTCTTATGTGGTAATTGTACCATTCATTAAAGAGTTAGTTAGGAAGTATACGAGACTTCCATTTCAACGTCGTCTTCATCTTCATCTTCATTTTCTTCATTTTCTTCATCTTCATCTTCAACGTCTTCTTCATCTTCATCTTCTTCGTCTCCTTCCTTTCTTTTCCTTTCTCCATCCATTTCATGGTAGTTAAGCATTAAGGCAACCTCTAGTTTCTCCAAGTAAGTAGAATTTCTTGTAACTCTATGTTATTCAACTTGTATTGAGTTCTATTGTCGATAAGTTATAAGAATTCTTATTTATAGGTGAAGGAAGTTCAAAAGCTGCAGAAAAAGGAAGTTGAAAACAGAGTTCAAGCTTTTTGAACTAAAGGTTTGATATCTCATGTTGTTTACTATTTTCTTTGCATGCAAAATTATGTGGTGTGTTTCTAATGAAATAATATGTTGCTTATTGTTGAGTGAGAAGGCTGGAAATGATGTGAAAACAGGGGATGGAATGAATGAATGAAGTGAATATTGAGTTTATGCTGAAACAGAGTTTGCTGGAAATTTACCAGCAACTTCACCTTGATTTTGACCCTAATTAATGATGGAATTAGGAAGTGTCATAAAGAGTTATTTTTTCCTCTATGTGTTAGCTTTACATGGGTTTTTGAATCACCCAAATCGGAGTTATATATTGAGAGATATGGCCAAAAGGAACACAGACTGCACAATCTGGAAACACGTCGCGCGCTTGTGCGGTCTGGAAAGCAAGTCGCGCTCGCGGGTCGCGCTCGCGATTCCCTATTGCGCGCTCGCGCTTGAGTCAGGTAGCTTCTCTGACTCTCAATGGCACAAACTCAGCGCTAGCGACTTTCAGATGCGCGGTCGCGACTTTTGGCCAGAAGCTCTCTGATCTCAGTGTGGCGCATCTCGAGCTCGCGAATCACAACAGCGCGCTCCAAGATTACGCGACGGTTCATCTCGCGCTCGCGACTTGGTGCTGCGCGGTTCGCGGCTTCAGCCAGAAACACACTGACATCTCAGGATGCTCAAGTATGCGCTTCGGCGACTTTTCACATACGCGGTCGCGACTTGAGCCAGAAAAACTCTCTGCTCTCAAGTTCTGACTTCTCGGGCGCTCGCGTTTCAAAAGCGCGCTCGCGACTTACCTCTATCAGTGGTAATTCGCCGCTCGCCGACTATGGCATGTCCGCGCCCCAAGCGACTGTGCTTTGACAACTTCTTTTGCCTTTCATTTGGCTATGTAATTACATTCCATTTTGGCTCAACATGCAGCATCATCATTTTACAACAAAAATACACATAAGAACACTGGATTAAACAACATGTAAGCAATTCATATGATGTTGAAATCAAATCAACATGAATGAACTATGAAGTTTATGCAACCATTTTATGTATTAATGATGTTATTATTATTGAATGTACATAATAAGCTCCATTGAAGGTTAGGGAAGAAACATTGTAGATAAGGCTAGTGTCGCGATCATAGAATGCAGATACTGCACCGCCATACAGTTTGGAACTCCGGCTAAGCCGTTGAGTGAATATGATTAAAACCGTGCGGTGCAAATCCGGTTAGGGGCACCAAAGCGGACAGTAATCTCACTAGATCATACAGTGGCATAGGCGAATCCGGTTCGGGGCCTATAGCCCTACAGTATTCATCACAGTTTAATCTATCACTTAGGTTTCACTAATAACCTTATGGAGCTATACAGTTATATGACTAACATAATTGATTAATCATACAGTATAACTAACAGCAAGAGAATTATTTAAGGGGAAATGAAAGTATCAATGATATGTGTGCTTACATTCATATGTACAGTAAAATGTTTAGTTCTACATATGTTGTGCTTATATGTTTTCTTCATTCATTATGATATTCAACTGAGTTTTTAATCAAAAGTTGAGAAGTTCATACAACAAAAGAAACATCAGTAAGATTATGAAAGAAGTAACATGTTATAATATGCTTACAGAATTGTATTTATTTAATTCTTAATGAGCCATACAGTTAATGCAATGTTGTTTAATCAATACTTATATGCTGTGACTAAAGTGCATCAGTCATACAACAGGATGAACAGCAAGTAAGAAATGGAAATAATAATGTTATGTATTCAATACATATCTAATTGATTTCATGCCAAGACAACACAAATGAACACAGGTAAGACCATTAATCTCATATGTGTAATATACGGTTCATGTAGGAGTTTATGAGAAAGAAAGTAGAAAATTAATTATTGTCTATGATTGGAAGGTTTCATTCGTTGTACAAAAGACATTCATGTTAAAATTTAATGATTCCTATGAAGTATCAAATGCTTTATGAAATTGGTATTTTGGAAGTTACTTGCCATCGTACTTTGTTTAGTATGTGAAATTATGAGAACCACTGAGTTTTATAACTCCAGCCGCAGTGCGATTTTCATCACGCGCAGCGTTGAAGATCGTGTTGCTAAATTGAGACTTGAGGAGTCCTAAATAAAGCAGTTAAGTGCTTAATTTGGTCATAATAGATTGAGAATGTAGAATTAAGATTATGGCATGTTATTAAGAGTTATGGCAATGTATACATTCTTTTATTGTTTGAGCTTATGTGATTGTAAAAATAAGTTGAAACCATGTAATTATTTTGGTGTAAGTAGTTGGTGATAAGAATAATATTTATGAAATCGATTGAAAGATGAATAGTTTACCTGTAGTTGATATGATTACAATTATGGGTTTCATGAAAATTGAATATAGATTCTGAAAATGAAATTAAGATTGCTAGATATTAAATGCTTTTGAGGATTTTATATAATTATGTAAAGATATATAATTAAGGGTTATTGTGTTTATGATGATTCTTGGCAGATGTTGGAAGTTTAGAGTGTAATTGGGAGTGTTTATATTCATATTTTGCATAACAAGTTGCTATCCGCATGAACAGATACAGTGCATAACCAGATTTGTTACATACAGTATGCTATCCGCATGACAAGATACAAGTGCAACCAGATTGTAGCGTCTCGGCTCGGTTCATTCGGGTTAACGGATGGACCGGGAAGGGGTGTTACAGTAAACATATATAAATCTAATAGGATACAAAATCTAAATGGAGTACATGAATATGATGTAAGTTAATATTACATGTAATTTATTTATATTAAATCTATCTCTTTCCTTCTTGAAAATATTTAATTTTAGTATCCATAAGTTAATTTCATTTTATTCATGATAGTCAATAAAACAAAATAAATTCTTATTTTTTAATGGCATTAATTTGTGAGAAAAAGAAAATTAAATCATTTACATTTGGATTTCATAAGCAAAACTATAATTAAGTTAATATAACGTTAACTAGTGTATAGTAAATGAGGAAAGTCGTTAGAAAGTTAGTTTAAATTTTAATAAATTGAATTTAATTTTGCCAGCTGGTTTAACAAATGAGACGAGTTTAATATTACGAAGAAATAATATTTTTTTTTAATAATTATGAAGGAGCTGAACTTAAATTTAAAATTTCAAACTGTAGTTTGGATATACTTTTATGATTTATCATGTCGAATAGCTAAATTTAACTTATTTAATGCACTATTTTAATTTTATATTATATATGTCAACGAACAAAAAATCCAAATAATAATAAATCTCAAAGGTGAAAAAAAAAATGATATGGTTAATATAAAAGCCAAAAAGAAAAATGAAAGAAATAAAAGAAGGAAAAGCAACTTTATCCATTATCTTATTATTTCTTTTTATTTTTAAAAAACCTATTTACCAAATACCCTCAAGCAAAGAGCAAGCATGTCGGTCGTTAATGGCGTCCACGTCACGGTACCCGCTACATGGAGCAGGTAGGCGACAATGAAAATGAAACGGAAATGAAATCCCAGTAGCTGACATATACCGATTTTGGGTGCTCACAGGTCACAGCGAAACAAACAAACAAACGATCTAATCGATTCGAATAATCTGTTTCTGTATCTAACAAACTTCAACGGTTTTTTGAGCTGAAACCTAAGTTTGAACTGAAAACAACAGAAGTATCAAATTTGATATTGTACCAAATCAAACAAACTCCTTGATCATAGAAAAGGTTCTGTTGCAATTGATTGGAAGTTGAAAAACTGGTTAGTTTTGGAGTGTTAGATTATTATATTTGAATGAAATATGTCGTTGTTTCGTAAATTGTTCTATAGGAAGCCACCAGATGGTCTGCTCGAGATCTGCGAGCGTGTTTACGGTGCGTTTTTTTCTTTCTTTCATTTTTGGAAGTAGGGATTGCAAATTTGAATTGAATTGCCTTATTCGACTGTGTTTGTCGTTTTGTTTTTGGCTGTATGTTTTGATAGAGAATGAAAGCAAAGTGGAGAAAGTGTCGTGAAACTGTGTTGGAGAGTGTTTCAAATAATTGAATTGCTGGATTTTGTTGCCTAATTGCATACGGGTTCTTTTAAAGTCTCCTTTTTGCATAATAAGAGGCAACAATGATCTTGGCTCGACTGTGTAAAGTGTAATAGGAAAGAATAACTTGATCTTTTTTAAGCATATGCTATGTACTGCTCTCCTTTTTTTGTTAATGATATGCGTAGCGTACTTACTAAAGTCGGACATCTTGGTATCTTGAATAAGGAGGGAAAGGGCAATTTGAAACTAAAAAATGTTTTGATTGGCATTTGAGGTTTTTGGAAACACTAATTGGGTTTCTTTCTTTTAGTTTAAAGATTCTATTTAAACTTTAATTCATGACTAACAAGCTATATATTCTGTATAAATAAATAGTCTTCGATTACTGTTTTACCGTCGATGCTTGGCAAGAAGAGAATTATACGAGCTATATGAGTGGAATAGTTGGTCAACTTAAAGAGCACTTCCCTGATGCTTCGTTCTTGGTGTTCAATTTCCGTGAGGGAGAGAAACAAAGTCAGCTGTCTGACATTATGTCTGAATATAATATGACTATCATGGAGTACCCTCGGCAATATGAAGGTTGCCCATTGCTCAGAATGGAGGTGATCCATCATTTTCTAAGATCGGGTGAAAGTTGGCTGAAGAGAATTATACGAGCTATATGAGTGGAATAGTTGGTCAACTTAAAGAGCACTTCCCTGATGCTTCGTTCTTGGTGTTCAATTTCCGTGAGGGAGAGAAACAAAGTCAGCTGTCTGACATTATGTCTGAATATAATATGACTATCATGGAGTACCCTCGGCAATATGAAGGTTGCCCATTGCTCAGAATGGAGGTGATCCATCATTTTCTAAGATCGGGTGAAAGTTGGCTTTCACTTGGCGTACAAAATTTGCTTCTAATGCACTGTGAACGGGGTGGTTGGCCTGTTTTGGCTTTCATGCTGGCTGCACTATTGCTTTACAGAAAGCAATTCAGTGGAGAGCATAAGACTCTCGACATGATTTACAGACAGGCTCCTCGTGAGCTTTTGCAGTTGCTTCAACCGCTGAATCCCATCCCTTCTCAACTCAGGTATCTACAATATGTTTCAAGGAGGAATGTGGCTTCAGAGTGGCCTCCATTGGAGAGAGCTCTTACATTGGAGTGCATTATTCTAAGATTTATTCCTGATTTCGATGGAGAAGGGGGCTGCCGTCCTGTATTTCGAATATATGGACACGGTCTTTCATATCAAACTACCAATGATGTGTGCTCTACTCCTAGGAACTCAACTCCTAGGAAAGGGGAAACTGTCCGGAATTATAAGCAGGTAATTTCATATCCTCTTCACTTAGTGGTTATATGCTTCTTTTTTTTTTTTACTTGTTTTTTTATTGGCAGTATTTTCAATTCATGTGGATAGACAGAGTCTTACTTTCATTGATTTAACTCGTCGTTGTCTTTAAGATTGTCATGTTATGCATTGTGTGATGATTGGTTTGGGGTAGATAATGTGGCTTATTAACACATGAGTCTCAAAGCAACCACAAAAAGACGGATAGAGAAGAGAGAGAGAGAGAGAGAGAGAGAGAGTGGGAGAAGGACATAACTGAGACTCTCAAGCAACTTATTATGAACTGAAGTAGCCTCACAGTTTTTTAACTGTAAACTATGCAATTTTCAGCTTCTCTAATGCCACTAGATAACTGCCTCAGTAGTTATCAGATTGAAAGAATCCAAAATATCATGATAAAAGGCTGAAGGAATTTTCATGGGCAATGTTAAATAACTAAGAAACTGTCATTGTGGAGGTTCAGAATATCTTACTTTTTACTTTAAGTTAGCACAGAATTTCAAGAATATGGTTAAGGTTTACCTAAATCATATATTTCTATTTGTTTTCTAGAAGGTGAAGCCTAGAGTATGTTCATATGGGGGGGGGGGGGGGGGGGGGGGGGGGGGGTGAATATGAGGGGGGGGGGGGGGGGGGGTGATATGAGAGTGTGTGACTTCGCTCTTACGAGGTTTCAGTTAGTAGGGAGCTTGATTTGCTGCATTTTGCCTCGTTCTTGTGATTCCAATGTTTTTAGAGATTTTGGTTTTATATTTTAATTGTGAGGTCACTTTTCTTATTGGTGTCAGGTAATACTTTTCTTTTTCAATGTATTTTCTTCCATAAGCACCTAGATATTGTTCTTTTTTTCAAATATATGATTTTTGTACCCTTTTCTATCTTACTGCAGACAGAATGCGAACTAGTTAAAATTGACATAAATTGCCATGTACAAGGTGATGTTGTGCTTGAGTGTATCAGTGTAAATGATGATATGGAACATGAACAGATGATGTTTCGAGCTGTGTTTAACACAGCTTTTATTAGGTCAAACATTTTGATACTTAACCGTGACGAAATTGACATATTGTGGGATACTAAGGATCAATTTCCAAAGGACTTCAGAGCAGAGGTATAATTCTTGGTCGTGTGTGATTTGGCAAAGTAATGTTTTTTCTTTTCTTAAATGTGTATGCGTGCATTTTTTCTTCTAATGTGAAGTGCATTATCTTGGTGAAGGTTCTTTTCTCAGAGACGAATGCTGCTGATGCTGTTGTTTCAGTAGATTTCTCTGGTTTTGAGGAAAAGGAAGGTCTACCAGTGGAAGCATTTGCTAAAGTTCAAGAGATTTTTAGCTCAGTCGACTGGTCAGATTCCAAAACAGGTGTTGCACTTAATGTGCTTCAACAAATCAGTGCATCAAATGTTGTCCAGGAAAATTTTGACACTGATTTGCTACTTAGTGTACAACTTAGCCCTCGAAACCCTCAAAGCCCTAGAAGCCCTCGAAGACTGGATATGAGTCCTAGAATGCGTCAGGACAGAAAGAAGCGCATGATCTTGGATAGTGGCATGAAGAACTCCATGTTTCCAGCACAAAAGATTGAGTCCAAACACTTGCCAAAATCATCTCCAGGTGCTGATGTGGTTGATGAGGCTGAATACAAAGACTTTCTAGTTTCCAGACTATCTGATCTTATGCGTCAAAAGTTACCTCAATCGCCCTTAGGTTCTGGCATTAATCCTTTCTCACGTGATGATACCTTGTGTGAAGCTGCTGAGTTCACTCATGAGATAATATCTAGAGCTGCCTCAAATCAAACCTTGTCAGTTCCACCTGAAACTGAACCTGTCATGAGCACTAGTGCCTCAAAAATTCTTCCAACTTCACCATCCCATCCTCATCATCTTTCTGGTTTAGAGCCAACGGATCCTTCTTC